>CM077222.1:23922029-24019529 GCA_039654775.1 Spinibarbus caldwelli | reverse complement strand
TTTGAAGAACCAAACAGTTGTTGGTCTCATTGACCTCCGTAGTATGGAAGTCAATGGGGACCATCAACTGTTTGATTCCCAGAATTTTTCAAAATATCTTCTTTTATGTTCAACATAAGAAAGAAATTAATACAGGTTTGAATGACATGAGGGTGAGTAAATGATGACAAAATTTTCATTTTTGGGTGAACTACCCCTTTTATGTGATTTCATGCATGAAAGGCTCTTATAACAGCCAGGATACCAAGATAAAGTGTATTGGAGAATAGCATTCTGCTGGTCATGTGACCAACAACATGGCCGCCCCATAAGCCAATCGCTCAACACAAAATAAAACAGCTTTAGGCTACTGATACAACTGGTTTGTTTGGCCTTTCGACGCACAGAATTTACTACTTATATTAGCCTAGCCACAATTAAGTGTCCTAGGTTTGTCCTGTCTACTTGTCTATCAAAACTAGCAGCTGATCGCCATTCTGCAAATCTTTAAACCAGTTAACATCACACAAAACCTCTCTACTTAAACAACACACATTCATTACTCCGACATCAGTACAAACACAGAAGGACAAGAATGGCTACCTGGCAAAATGATGCATGGAACGTGAGCTAGTGGGAGAAAAAAAATATCAGCAAAACAATTTAAAAAGTGCATATGCTACGCAACTCCTGATATTACCATCTAATCCCACTCCACCACACGAAAGCTGAATTCTCAGCCAGTTCTCTATCAAAACATCACTCCTGAACGAGACATGGACCACTGCGCAAAATTAGCTGTCACCCTTTCCTCAAAATCTTTGTTAATCTCGTTTCCAGTGTTTGTGGATTTATCAGCACATGCATCAATGTCAGCTCCTTGGTTACTGAGGCGCACTACACGGGAGAAGATATAATTAAAACTGTTTGGGTGCCGAGCGAGGGGAGGGGTGAGGGTGGGCGGGTGGCAATGCAACATTGACGTCTTGTTTGCTTCGTCTTCGTCTCCTTACCCCTTGAGAGTCTTGCATGCATACAGCCAGCGATAACAAATACACCGGTAGGATGAATTCGCCAGCTCTGACATCTCAGGTCAGCGAGTGGCAGCACTTTAATGATGGACGTTTGTCTGAGAGTCCATCCTGTGCTTCGGTTCAGCCTTTAAATATCTATATAAAAGCAAAACTTCTACAACAGCCATCAAACTGACCATGGAATGTCTCATTATTGTGTTAGAAAATGTAGCAGAGCAAAAAAAAAGGCACAGAAAAATGAATAAACAAATAAACCCACACCTATAAACAAACATATTGACTACAAAACAACCCTCTTCAGACAAGTCCATAGCTTCGAAACAATAACAGTTTCGTAGTATCTGTGGCATTCACAAATAAGCGGTCTGCAGCTACTTAAACTCTGTGCTTCCCTCCCAGCCTCCACTAACCAGCAATTGTGTCTTTTCTTTCTATTTCTAGTACCTGCCAAAGAGTGCACACATTAACAATTCAAAAACCCCAGTCTTCAGTTTCTGCCGTTGGGACCAGGAGCATGAAATGTCCCAGAGAGTCCTCTCTGAATGTGGCCACAGCAACACACAGACCCGGTGGCTCGATGACACCTTGCCAGACAGTATACATGATCACAAGAGACAGACACTGAAAAATAGACTCGTATGTAAAATACATTCAGCTGTGGATGGGGGAGAAAAAGTTGAGCATACACTGAGACAAACTCCCCAGAGTCGAACGTGTACAGGTGAGGTGAGTGTTTGCGAGAGAGAACTCGTTTTTAAGTTACACATACACTCATACAATCACATCCAAAGAAACTCGGTGTGTTTATGTTGCATATGTAGTAAAGAAAGATAAATAAATAATATTCCAAGGTTGTGTATAACTTCTCATATTTGCTAAAAGATGCTGTTGACTGGCACAGGAAATCGTGTGAATGCCTTCTAAAATTTAAAATGTATAAATGAAAATTAAACATTCTGATTTTAAAACTGTCACTCTGCTGTGTCATTTTCAATCATTAAACTCGTTTGAAAAAACAAAACTCGTTTGCTCTCTAACAAGGTTAAACTGTGGATTTTGGGGACGGAAATTCTTAAATATACAAACAAAAAATACAAAAGTTGGAAAAAATTAAACTTATTGGGAAGAAGGACTTCATGTTCCTTTATGTTTTTTTGTTTTTTTTTTAAATACAATTTAATACAGAGGGAAGGCTAAAATAGAGGAAAATAGAGAAAACCTTGCAAATTTCACCTTCCAACACTCATAAATTAGGAAGAAGCAATTAAAGAGGCAGAATTGTTAAGGAATTTTCTATTTAAAATCATACTAGAGAACACAGAAGTCCCTCTAACTCACTCATTTACAGCAACGCACTTACCATTGAAATGTGAAAGTTGGACTACTTTTCTAGGTGGGTGGACTTGAGACTTTTGCATTACCAACTAATTCCTGTTCCATCATATCGGTTCTTGGTGTCCTTGTGTGGATATTGTTAAAAGACTCTTAACTTCAGTCATGCCAGTCTCATGCTAACACATTTGTACCCATCGCCATTCCATTTTTCCCCCCATTTTAGACAAGTGAAAATCATTTTCTGTTCTATTTTCAATGTCAACAGCATTGAGTCACAACATTCCTTTAAGTGTGCACCTTGAACAAAAAGAAGCACCGGCCTCTGTGACGCTAAGCCGGTAAGTGAGTTAACAACGTGCACTTGAGGCATCTTTTTCATCCTCAACACTCCTCTTCCTCTTTCAGATCTGAACGCACAGACGCCTCTCTCTCAGTACAGCCAATAATCAATGCCATTTCAGGTCAACCCTCCGCCGAGCCTCTGACCAGACCTCTCGCTTTCATTCCCTGTCGGCTGGGTACGGGAAGGCTCATTAAAAGTTCAGAGTGGCTTACTTGCTGAAGCATTCATCAGCTCTAAATAAACAAGCTCTTTGGAGGGCAGGACAGCTTCTTTGGCTGCAGCGGCTAGACTCTGCAGAGCTTTAATTAAATTGGCAGGCCAGGCAGCGGCAGAGCGGGAGGCCACGCAGAGGCCGTCGCGCGAGGGCAGGCGCTGCGATCTTTGGCCAGTCGAGGCCCTAAGATCTCACGTTCGCCGACAGAGACACCAGGATTCTCTCTTTTCCCGTCTCCGTCCATCTCTCGGTGATGAAGGAGGACAGAGCTTTAAGTGTACGTCGCCGGTGTGGCGGGTCACTTATCCCCCTCTTCATTAGCGAGAAAATGGACTCTCGTAAACGCTTGTTAAAATCCCTACCTACACTCCCCCGGTTAATGCCGGCCATCCATTTGTGTCCGTTTTAGCCGCCTGACAACGCTTTACGGGAAGATTAATTGTCCTGTGTCAGGCGACGACCAACCCCTGTCTCTCTCTCATTTCCTTTCTTCTCGGCCACAGATGCAATAATGGAGCCCGTCTTTGTCGTAACAGTGTGATTAGCGACCAAGAAAGAAAAAAAAAAAGAAAAAGGAGGGTGAAAGAATAGGAGAAAAGAAGAGAGGGACAATGGGAAGAAACACTGCCCTTCACAACTTTACACAAACGTAGATTGGGACCTGCAAATCTGAAACACTTGATGACATGAAGTGGGGTTATTAATTAATGAGGGGGGCAAGAGAACATAATGAATCGCTTATTAATATCGGCCATTTCTTTATTTATTTTTCTCAAAAGACACATTATTTCCCCATTTGTCGAGACTGACGGGGGGAGCGGCGGACCCTGTGTGCGTTCCGTCATCTTGGGCCCTCCGGCCATCCCTCTTGCTTATAGAAGTGACAATGTAAAGTGCCCGTCTCACTCCCTGAGCCGAAGATAATGGCTGCTCATTACCTGGCCATTCCCAGACATGGCCGCGCTCTGAAGCGATGAAACGCAAGCCTCGCACGGCCTTTCAGAAGCAGGGGAGTTGCCCATGAGAGTTTGATTGAGGACAAAATACCCCTCTTTTATTCTTGTCTTTTTCTCCACTCTTTCTTTCCCAGCCTGATTACTCCGAGGGAAGCCCGACTCGCAGGCAATCCCCTTTTCCAGCACGTCCCCCCCACCACCCCCGAACAAAAAGAAAAAATGAGCGAGAGGGCCACTGAAGGAGGAAGGAGGGGGGCCACTGGGTGACTGGGTGCTGTCTCATTAAAAGCTGGCGATTGTCTAATTGTCTCAAGCGGACCTCCGAGAGACTAGTATATTATACTCATCGCAATTAACCAAACAAAAGAGTTTAACCGCCCAGGCACTGGGGCCTAGGCAGAGACACGAAAGAGAAGAAGAAGGTATTCCGGCACGGCTGCAAAACGAGGGGAGGGGCCCAATTTGGGTCTTTGGACAGGAGGGGACGTGGCCCCGATTGGCCAGATGTCTCGAAGAGATGGCTACGAGGAGCGGCCGGCCCGCAGAGAAGGTGCGGGGGGTTTGTCTCGCTCGGTTCTCGCTCAGGCCACAAGCATGTGCTCATTTGCGGCACACCTTTGTGTCGGACCTGTCTGTTTACAGCTCAGGCATGGGCCTAAACACTCCCAGCCTCCATTCACACCACTCGCCTTTCAGCCCTCACAGAAGCAGCCCCTTAAACCCACTTCACTACCATTTTCCCTCTCTCTCCCATCTCCTTTTTGTCCTCTCTTCCATTACATCAAACGCAGGAACAAAGGGCGCAGAACAGAAACCTCGGCCGCAGAATAGACCCATCACAAATATTAATTTGAAAAGGTGTTGAAGTGCAGAATCTACTTTTATGCACAAGGACAACTTGGGATCTCTTTTTTCCCTCGTTCCCCCCACCCTCCCGCTCTCTTCTTCAGCGGGGGGATTCTTTATGAGCTGCAATGAGCTTGGTTTTCAGCTGCGAAAGAAGAGGTAAAGAGGCTGGGAGTGCAATTATCCATCAGCAAAGGCTTCGGATTCAGAAGGGCTAAAGACTCCACACTGGCCATTATGAGAGAGGGAGCTGTGAGGCTGCATTCACTCCTGCACATCTATTAAAGTGCAGAGGACAGACACGCTCGCACACACACCGTCCCACATACAAACTCACTATTAGACATGCTACCATTTGACAAAAAGCAAAAAAGACAAATGACAACAATTTTATTGTATAACCCAATATACACTCTTTTTTCCATCAGAAATGTCTAAACAACCCCGTTACAACAAGATAAATTTACCTGAGAAGTGAAGCTGTGTAAAATAAGACTTGCTTTCAGATCATGTATCATGAATTAACTTTTCTTACTCAACTGGCAAATAGGGGAATATGTTATAATTAGATTCAATTTATTAACATTACAACTTGAAATGCTAAAAAAGGTTTTTAAATTATTAACAAATCTAATAAATGCTCAAAAGCTATTGCTCTCTTACTTCATGATACCTAACAGTGAAGCGTTTCCACAAACGTTAAGCATAAAGTGTTCTTTTATTATAGTGTAAACCTTAAAGATTTGTTAGATTTTATAGATATAAAATATGTGGCAAGAATAAGACTGCACTGGACAACACTTGAAATAAATACATAAATATTTTTACTGAAACACTTAAAAAAGCAAGTAAAGAACGGAATTACTTTTAGGTTAGTTTTATAGTGCATTCCTTTTTGCTTGACAAGCTTGAAAGGTAGTCATCATAAACTTAGAAAATAGCGACCAGCACAGTATTAAATCCTTTCCTTTTGTGTTGTAGAGAAAAAAATAATTAAATCAAATAGGTTTGGAACGACATGACAGTGAGTAAATGATGACAAAAGCGTTTTTTGGTGAACTATCCCTTAAAGAATTTGAATTATCTATTTACACTCATGCAATATTTATCCAGGTGCTGTGGATGATAATGCAAAACGGAATTTAAAGCCATTGGATTAGGTAATTAAACCCACCCCATGTCTTTGTGTAAGATGTTGTTTCCAAGCGTTTGACTGTCTAAACTGGCAGAGGGGAAGATACAGAGTTGAAAAGTTGAATCTGCCTGTGAGAACTGCCATTTGTGCAGCTCATGTTCTCAGGGTCAAGCTAGCTCATCATCCAGAGAGAGGATTTTCTCAAGGAAGGGAAATAAGGCTGGTCAGTATAATAATCATGTGGAGTAACTCAATGAGAGTGTGTATCTTAGGTTTGTCTTTCTTCCTCTCTCTCTCTTTTTACTCTATTATCCTCCTGATAAAGCACTAATTACATGAATCTAACTACAAAAATGGAAAATTTCACCCATGTCAACCCAATGGCCAGTACTAGTGTTCAGAATCCATGTATTTCTCTAGCTTAAACACAAGAAGATAAATCAAGAAACAGGCTAATTTTCGTATAATCTAGATCCTGCTTTGTAATGCTGTAAACATGGAGTGCATGGAGCTCTAGATTTCTGATCGAAAACAGAACTGCCACAGCTAAGATCAAACCATCTCTCAGCGTGTTGGCGGCCCCAATGGCTGGGGCCCCTCCACAGGACCCAACCTCCAAGCACTGATCTCTGGGGCACGACAAAACAGCCAGCAGGGATCTCCATCTTATTCAAAGCATTAACCATCCCTCTATCCCTCCCTCTCTTCTTTTCAAACACATACACATACAATTACTGGTAATCTGCTTAGTCCGGTAGACCGGGGTGGGTTTGCTAACATTTGCAGCAAACAGTTCTTTTTGAAGAGAAGCGAAAAAAGAAGGCGGTTGAGGTCTCCAGGTGTCCAGTAATAGTCCGTAGAATTGGTTATTATTTGCCTCAGCCGCACGCTAAGACTTAAATATTTCACACACTATATTTGTTCGGTGTCCAGAGAGGCTGAAATAAGAGGGAGAAAAGAGGAAACACAGAAAGCAAAACTATCACTGCCTTCAGGATTCATCAAAGAGCAGAATGATGTGGGAGACGAAGGAGAAATGAAATATAGCTTCTTTTTTGTTCCTTTCTAAAAGCTCATTCCACTTCTCATTTCAGTGGCTACATGTTACAAGTCTTGATTCTGTCTCAATTCTATATATAAAAAGTTAGGGTTTTTTATCTCCTTTCAGAAAGAGTTATATTGCTGGGTGGAACATTCCATACCTCTGGTATTGTACAGTAGTGTCCAGCTATATTCATACAACATCACCGTTTCCAACATATGATATCATTCAAAAGTTTGGGGATGGTAATATGTTTTAATGTTTTTAAAAGTGCAAACTCGCAAGACTGAATTTTATAGCAGCAGTTATTCTAGGCTTCAGAGTCACATGATCCTTCAGAAATCACTCTAATATGCTGATTTGGTGCTCAAGAAACATTTCTAATTATTACCAATGAAAACAGTTGTGCTGTTTAATATTTTAATGGAAACTGTGATACTTTTTTTTTTTTCAGGATTCCTGATGAATTTGTATTTGAAAGAGAAATCTTTTGTAACACTATAAATGTACATATTTATGGTCACTTTTGATCAACGTAATGCATAATCAAGCTGAATAACAGTGTTCAAAACAAAAACTGGTAACACTATTTTAAGGAGTCCTTGTTACACGTTACATGTACTTACTATTATAATAACAATACATTATGCATAATTACATGCAAGTAACCCTAACCATACAGTAAGTACATGTAGTTAATTAATATTACTCAGTACTTAAATGCATAATTACACTGTAACAAGGACACCTTAAAATAAAGTGTAACCCAAAAATTATACTGGACCCAAACATTTTAATGGTAGTGTATCACTTATATATTCCAACATGAACAATATATAGTTTACACACCTGCTGCTAACCAACCAAATGACAACCAGAAACTACCAGATGAGCATCACACAGTAGTGCAAAGTTTCCTTAAATGTTTGTTAAACAGTAAACATTCTAAACATGACTTTACAGGTCTAAATCATACTCCGTTACAGCCTAGCTTGTGTGCACACATCTGTAAGAAATATTTGGGTACAAGAATGTGCTAACTAACCGCACCAAAAAGTGCATATAGTTAAAATTCAAGGTTGTAGTAAAAAATAAAAAAATAAAAACTTGTATTAGTTGTATTTGTTCAACTAGCCTGTGGTGGATGAACTTCCTGTGGTTGTAGTCCCCTGCACATAACCTTTACCTTGTGGATTGTTGTTATATACCTTTCTGGTATCCCTGTGAGCAATGTGGAAGTTACATCATTTAACACCTTTAGATTGTCATAGCAGAGTTGCAAAATCCGATAAAATTTTCAACAAGGTTAGTAAGTGATTTCATCACATTAGTCTCATAAGAGTGTCTAATATTATAATAATATCTAAAAAAGTCAGTGCTGTGTTAAACGTTTATCCTAAAAACAATGTTTACTTACTAAACAAAATGACGTAATATAAGTCTAATATACAAGACGTAATATAGGTCTAAGATATTTTCAAAATGAAGTTTAAGACTAAAACAAGAACAAATATCTGCCAATGAGCTCAGAAAAAAATCAACTTAATTACAAAAGAAAACATGTTTTCATTCGCTATTGACATATTTGCTCTTGTTTTAAGCTGTCATTTTCTTCAGTTTCTCAGAAAACAAGACTTCATATCTTCATTTTGCATTTCAAATAAATGTATCTTGATTTAAGGATGTTTAGATATTTGCATTGAAAGTCAAAAATACTGAGAAAGAGTGTATGCAACATTTAATGCCATGACTTTTTGAATTTAAAACTTTCTGCACCTACTTAAGACATTTTAAATAATGACTGTTTTGCTTGTATGAATTGGGCTTAGACGATAACTGCATGCCTCTACACAAATAAAGTAAATGACCATACTTTCATTATTGTCTAATCAAGATTTTGTTCATACATACATTTGCTGTTATTTGGTGTTGATGAAGGGTTAACTAAATCTAAAATAAACAAATAATAATGTAATAATAAATGATAAGTACAGTGCACCGTCATTTTATTTCAGAGGTTTTCTTGAAAGCTGAAGTGCTATCGCTCCACAATCTCCCCTAGATCTGAGCAAACATGGCCGAAGCGCTGCTTACTTATGCAGTAATTTATCTTTCATCACAGTCAGCTTACCAGCTCTTTAGTACCTTAACATCATCCTGCTCTCAGGGGCAGCCACACAGGGCGCAATCCTAACAAGGGCTAATGCCACCACACCAGACACAGAGAGAAGAAAAAAAAGGTGCACAATAAGAGAAATGGAAGGAATAAATAAGAACGGTGAAAGGAGAAAGAGACAGTGGAAGCAAATGACCACGGACACACTCAGGCCCAACCCAGGTCCTAATGAATAAAAATGAAGATCTTGTCAAATGATGAAGTGACAGGTTAATTTGCAGCCCTAAGATACAATGTGAACAAGCAGAGGGAGAGAGAGAGAGAGAGTGTGTGGGGGAAGGAGGAAGGGAGGGCAGAGAAAGAGAAAGGAAAAGACAGAGCTGTCACTGTACAAGAGAATACTGCCACCTATCTGTAGACCTCGGCACAGCAAACACATGTCATGATAAGACAGGCAATCTTGCTTTAGATGCAAACATGCAGGGAAAACCAGAAAGAAGAAAAATAGATGGGGGGAAGTCCCAACGAAAATCAGACAAGTGGAATTGATGATAAAAGGAGGAAGAGGATTAGATGCAGACAGTTGTGTTTGAGCTGTAACTTAAAAAAAAATAAAAAATAAAAAAAACACAGGCAGCCTAACAAAGAGGCAGTGCTATCAAACGCTCGTGAGGTGCCTGGAGCTAACGTCTGCTCCTCTGCCAGCTCTCTGTGCCTAGAATGTGCTGACTGGCCCCTGGTACCCTTCGCTCTGACATTAAGATCTGCACACAGACTGGCTCAGATAACAGCCCACACACCTCCTGGGCCAGAATGCACAGCAGTTTTGATCAGAGAGATGGGCGAGCGGGAATTAACTAGTTTCTTTTGTCCTTCCGGTGTCTGTGTATTAAATTAATACAAACTTGTTTTGCTTAAGGTTTCTCACTGGACATCAAAAGGTGACCCAACACTAAATTGTGTTGGGTTGGCACTGATGTCCACAGAGAAACACTAATCAAAACAAAAAGTTCATGAATATAACTATAACTACTATAACTGATTGGATACACAACCTTTGACACCAGCAAAAAAAAATTAAAAAATAGATAGATCCTGTTAAAATTTTAAAAGTCAGGCCTATTTATATATAACTATGTTCAACTATATATTATATATATATATATATATATATATATATATATATATATATACACATACATACAGTGTGTGTGTGTGTGTGTGTGTGTGTATGTATGTATGTATATGTATATATGTATATGTATATATATATATATATATAAATTTCTCGGCAGTCTGTGACCCTACCATAACAGACCTGTAAAACACCAGAACAACTGTATACTGTAAATGCACCTCATTGTCACTCGTACATATGGATAATCTTGGGCACCTTTTTATATAAACATATTAAGTATGTAGTACTTGACATATACACTACCATTCAAAAGTAATTAATTAATAGTTGTATTCAGCAAGAATGCATTAATTTGATCAAAAGTGAAGGTAAAGACTATTTTAAAATACTTGAATTATTAATTATATTTCTATTAAATAAATGTTATTCTTTTGAATTTCATATTAAATCAAAGAATGAAAAAATATCATGGTTTCCATAAAAATATGAAGTAGCACAACCGTTTTCAAGATTGATAAGAAGAAATGTTTCTTGAGCATCAAATCAACATATGAGAATGATTTCTGAAGGATCATGTGACACTAAAGACTTGAGTAATGGCTGCAGAAAATTCAGCAATATTCAGCTTTGCCATCACAGATATAAATGACATTTAAAGTAGAAAAATAGAATTTTAAATTGTAATAATAATTGAAAATTTAGGATTTTTTGGATTTTGTATTAAATAAATAAGCATAAAACACATAAAACAAAATTTGACCCAAGCTTCTGAATGGTAATCTATTCTGTACATAGTAAATAACTGACAGGATGTTTCTCTCAAACATCCCTTTACTGTAAAATTTGAGACAGTATTTGTCCTTATATTTTCCGGGTTGATTGAGTAGACCTCAAATAAAACTAGAAACAACTAAAAAGATAAGAGTCCACTGTCCAGTACAGAAGTACTGCACTCAAGAATGAGAAAAACATCTTGTGTGCCTACATATCCAAACACACAGCAAAGTGTATAAATAACACACATGCAAAATACTCGCTATAAACCCAGAGATGGAAATCATAACCTAACTTTAAATAAGTCAACTAATTTAAGCTAGCCCCTTTCATCTGACAATAGCACAGTAGCTCCTAACTTATTCAAAAGTGCCTTGATGTTTTTGGACCGCGTCATTAACTTTATTTAAAGAACAGATGAGTTTAGACCAAAGGAAACAGATGCTTTTATATTCTAAGCAGGGCTCAGAAAACATCCGCCCAAACATCATCTCACAGTTACAGATATAAAACATAAAGGTAAACTCTAGGAACAGAAAGGAATCCTATTTCAAATCAACTGGGGAGGAAGTGCTTTAAAAAACAGTGCTTCCCATTTTTTTTTTTGTGTCCTCCCCAAAATCAATAAGGCTTCATCAAAACTAAATGTGATACTTTTAATCTTATATTATACCGGATATCATTTAAAGTTAAAATTATTAAAGTCACTTCAATGACATATGTTGTATAGGTTTCATAACTGAAAAATGTCAAATAAAAATCTTTCCGCAGACCTCTAGTTGGTAATTGCTTTACAACACAATATGTATTATTTTTACCACCTTTTCTGCAGATTTTTTTTAAACCAATACAAGTACACCTGTGTGTAAAATTTTGCAGGTTTCATCTGGGCCTGCCAATAACTGATTGGTATAAGCATGTAGATGCGACACTTGATGGAAGGCATTTGAAAACAAAAGCACTAACAGGAATGCCAAGGCAGTGGGGTTCATTGCTGGGAGACCACGGGGGCTTTATGGAGGCTTTATGATTAAGCTGGCTGACAACACACAGAGAAAGGACGCTCTTTTAGCTAGCATTCGCACTGAGATACCAGAGCAAACAGGTCTTAATCACCCCACAAGCCCTGAATTTAAACACCACATACACAGCAAGCAGCTTCCTAAACCTGCCACTGCAATTTCCATCTGAATCCAACCAACAACTGAAGCCACATCTAACCTGCACAGAACACCACACACCCTCATGTCTATGATAAAGCTTCAAGATTTTGCTTTGAGACTTACAAAAGTGCTCTAGTACTCTTGTATACCATCACTGTAAAAAAATAAATAAATAAATAAAATAAATTTAAAAAAAAAATCTTTAAAATATTTTTACGTTCTCACAATTTGTCCTAAAACTTGAAGAACAGTGACAATCAACAACTGTAAAAAAAGATATGAGCTCTTAACATCAAAAAACAACTAATTTACTGTATATTTCTTAGTATTCGTTAGATCCTTTAAACTGGGAAACATTCTTTTTTACAGTGATGGTACTAAATACCGTAATTACCATATTCATAAATCATGTTACATGGTACTTAAAGGAGCTTCATATAGAAAACCAGCATATATCATGAAAAAAGTCTTGTACTTTTTGCTACTTTGCTGTATGTCCAATAAAAAAAAAGAAGGCCAAGATACAAAGATGCAGTTATTCTGGCATGTTTGGCTTTATTCTGAGAAGAAAAAGCTCACAGGGTAGATGAACCTGGACAGCGTTCACTGATAAAACAGTTCTCTTGCATCACAGGCCAAATCTGCTGAAGTCAGGAAAACAAAACTTTGGCTTTCTTCTCATTCATCCTCAAGTGCTCATGTTTCTTTCATCTAGAGCAGATGAAAGCACCAGTCATCGTTATGTGGGCATCTTAATGTGCTGTCTTAGGCCTAAAGGGGTCAATGACTGAGATCACTGAACTCACCACATCTAAACGTGTCACCTGTTTCAATCAGGAGAGAGAAAGAAAGACACTGCAGAGTCACTGGTGGGATACAGAGTGCTACAGACGCAAACATAATGAAAGCATTAACTAAAGGTGAGGTGGGAAATCAATACAGTACAGTGCTGTGATATTCCATCACAACACCGAATCAATAAACTAATGATAATTATCATCATTATTATTTCAATGCTATAGCAAATGCTTCGATATTTACAAAAAGAAGCCAATGCCACTACAGTTTACTCATAGAGAGCAGAGAAGTTTTTCTCCTGATGGCAGAAATTACCATAGCATATCCGCAAAGATCTAAAATACCCTATTTGCATTCAAAGTCTGCCTTTGTGTTTTTAAAGCTTATTGCTTCAAAGAGCTTAGTGAGAAACATGCGATGCAATTTGTAATAAATGTGGTATTTAATGCAGTCAAATCTTTTTATATATTTAATTTAAAATAAATATTAATCAATAATATAATATAATATAATTGCAATTAATCACATCCAAAATAAAAGTTTGTGTATACATAATATATACACATAATGAATATACACAATATATTTATATTTATATTTATATTTATATATATATTAGTGCTGTCAAATTTAGTGTGTTAACGCAGGTGATTAATTTTTTCAGTTTAACGTTAAAATTATTTAATGCCGTTAACGCAAAGGCGGAGCCTAGGGTTGGCCACCCCACTCAGAACTGCTACTGCTACTTTTTTTTTCTTGACAAGAAGTGCATTTATTCAGTCGCAGAACGTCTTTACGATCATATCAAACCGGAGACGTTTCAGACGCGCGCTCCAACTTCACTAGTTGATGCGAGTCAAACAGCATGGAAACGGTACTGTGCTCGCGCGCCGGCACGCACTGTAGCCTGTATCATATCAAATCTCAAAAGAAACTACGAACATGTAATGTCGTGGTCAGTTAAGGCATGAAGTTACCAAAAAGGTGATTTAAAGCTGCCGTGAAACTGTGCGTGCATGTAATATGTTATATATGAGTCACATTTAAGAACATGTCTCTGAAATGGTTTTCCAAACTGTCCTGGAGCAACCCAGCACTGTCTCCCTCATCTAACACACCCAATTTAACTCATCAGTTCATTAGTAGAGACTTTAAAACCTGATGTGTGTCAGAAAAGGTAAAGAGAGTTGAGAGAAAATACGATGCGTGTCAGATCTGCGTCATGTTCAGCAGCGGCAGCTCTTAAAGAAACAGCAGCCAAAACAACCTAATAACCAGCTGCTGTGATGACTGTTCATTAAGAACAAATGAAAAAAGAGGAAATCAATAACTTTTATAGCTTTAAGGATTCATCTGTATTTAGTTTAGATTTTACTGTTTGATAACTTTATTCAATTTATGTATATTTCTGCTGAGGGGCACAGGTAAATATGACATTTATTATAATGGGTTATGTGAAGATTGTTTTAAGTTCACTTAAATTAGAAGTTATTTTTAAAGTCTAATAAATGTTTAAAAAATTGATAGCTCTTAATTATAATGTAATGTTGAATGGCTATAGTCAATAGTTAAATATTAGGGGGCATTTCTTTTTTTTATAGGGAAATCAGTATTAATTGGTATCAGTGATACTGGCCTTCAGTCATAAAAAAGATGCAATTAAACAAATATTAAAAATATACTGTCTTTATGTTGTTTGTACATTAATTTGAAGATTGAATGTGGAATTATTGCAATATAAAACTATATTTAAAAACTTTAATGTTAGGTGAGATTAATCGCGATTAATTTAAGAAAAAAATGTGTGATTAATTAGTTTTTTTTTAATCGATTGACAGCACTAATATATATATATATATATATATATATATATATATATATATATATATATACACACACATACATATATATATACACACACACACACAGCATATATTTTCAAAATATTTACATGTATTTACATGTATATTTTTATATTCATATAATTTATATCATATATAAATATATTTAATACATAAACGTAACATTTTTCTTAAATGTATACCTGTGTGTATATTTATATATACACTCTTAAAAATAAAGGTGCTTCACGATGCCATAGAAGAAACTTTTTGTCTAAATGGTTCCATAAAGAACCTTTAACATCTGCAGAAGCTTCCTGTTTCACAAAATGTTCTTTGTGGTACTTCAGATTATAAAAAGGTAAGAAAGAGATGGTTCTTTAAAGAACCTTTGACTGAATGGTTCTTTAAAGAACCAAAAATGGTTCTTCTATGGCATCGCTGTGAAGAACCTTTTAAGCACCTTTATTTTTAAGTGTACATAATAAATATACACAGTACACACACATATATTATGTAAACAAAAACTTTTATGTTTATGTTTTAATCATTTTTATGTTTATGAATTAATCATTTGACAGCACTAAATATAACATAACATAACAACATAATACAATATAATATAATATAATATAACAATATAACAATACAATACATCTTACATCTTACATAAACTGCAACATGTCACAACAATTAATTAAAAATAATACCAATATCTATCATAATAGTGAAAGTATCATGATGAAACTGTATTTTGGGAGACCTAGCAAATCCCACTCCTAATCTTTATGCGTACACATATAATAAACGCAGCGAGCTGTGCAGTATGTAGGTTATTGCAGGCTCTCTGCACCATTCTCTGCATTACAAATGCAATGCAAGGCTGTACACAGATCACACTAATTCTACTTTAACTAACAAGAAACATGTTGAAAGATATTAATATATATAAGAGAGAGCACGAGAGAGAAGAGAACTACAAGTTCACAGAAGGATGGAAACGAATCCATGATCAAAATCTAAAGAGTCAAATACAGCGGCAGTCTACGTTCTCCCTCCCGCTACCCCTCTCTCACTCTTTTCATGCACTTGGGATACATAGGTGTTTTAATTGATGGAGCATTGCGCTTTGATCTCGAGCTGTGGAGAGAAAGGGGTTGCATGTGGTTCATGGTGGTCTCCCATCATACCTTCGGATGATCACAGACTACTCTCCATCGGTTCCCTTCCTGGGACCACATCAGCTGTTTTCTTACAGCCAGCTGATGACTTTATTAGGCTCAGACAGTCGCTCGCAAATACCCTGGTGCGATGCTCCACGAAGAGACACACAAAAACGTACAGCTACTACACGCAAAGCCAAGAGCCCAAATGTGCTGTTATCAATGGGTGAAGAAAGGAAATGTTTCATGGACCATGGGATTTTAAAAGTGCACACTTGTTGCCCTTAGTTTTAAAAATGTTCTTTCTTTTTCATCCTTCAATGGTTTTGTCAATCCTACGGTGCAGGCAAATATTTCCCAGCCGCTAGTCTTGAAAGCTCAATAATGTGCTTATGGAGGATGAGACATTTCATTTTACACTGAATTCAGGGCTCTGTTTTTCTGTGGGTAGGCTGCAGGAGTCAATCAGGCATCGATTTTTGCAGTGTATAGGCTTTATTGTCAAAGGATTAATTGATGAATTTTTCATTTGATGAGTCTGGTACAATAGACGCTCACAGCCGTGCAGAGCCGAATCCTAATTTCACACTTCCAATCCTTCAGGGTTACTTTTTCTTTTCACCCATTCTCAAGCTTTATCATAATCTATTTGTTTTAGCACCTGCTGTAAAAGAATCCCATATATACACATACGCACATGCTAAAGATCACAAAACAAACACGCGCAGACAAACCGCCTGTGCCTCTCGTTTGCCAAATGAAGATGTTAAGTGAGTATGCGCATGCGTTGTGTTCTGCAACACTTTCCAGCCCAAACAAAAGCCACTGTACCACTGTTCAGAGCGCTCGGCTTTAATTCCCCTGGATCAAAATGTTAATTAAATCTTAAGGACGGGGTTTAAGAGATTCAGAGACAAGTGAAAAAAATGTGATACATGAAAGCATGAGAATGCATGTCAGATAGATAGTAAGAAAGGGGAGTGGAATTCTATTAGAGTATATACAAGTGATTAATGCACTGTGTGAACAATAACTGCATGATAAATGGCACCAACTGATGTCAGGTGTCGAGTGACATTCATTAATTCATTCACCCAATAAATAAATGGTAACACTTTAGGGACCAATTCTCACCATTAACTAGTTGCTTATGCTTATTATTAACATATAGGCTGCTTTAAGAACATATTCTGCATGACCATATTCTACATCCCTAATCCTACCCAATACCTAAAATTAATAACTACCTTACTAAATATTAATAAGCAGAAAATTAGGAGTTTATTGAGGCAAAAGTCATAGTTAATAGTTTCCTAATAGTGAGAAATGGACCTTAAAATAAAGTGTGACCAAATAAATAAATGAAAACATGTAATATGCATACATCTTACATATATAGCCAAATAGATAAAATATAAAATACATAAAATAACATGAATAAATTAATACACACACAGAAATGACTTTACTTGAGCGTTATAAAAAATCTCAAGACTATAGGAATTGTATGTATACCGAATGGAAATTAAATTAGATTTAAAAATGACTGGGCACGTCAGTTTTAATTTACTATCTACAGTGGCCTTTTCTTTCTTGTGACATATTCAATAAAACAAGCGGGCTATGACAGTCCAGCTTCAGGCTCTGGTGTGGGACTGCAATGAGTTAACTTGAGTAAACAAATTCCTTGATTCCTCTCAGTCATACTCTTGCCATTTTCAGTTTGGCTAAAACAACAAAACCAGCTGTGGCTGCATGGCTGGTAGAAAAAATGTCTCTCGGAGGAGTTAAAAAAAGAGAAAGAAATATATAGGCTCGCACACTGAATTCAGGCTAGTTTGCCAAGCTCCTGTCAGATGGGCTTCCAGCAAACCGCAATAACACAGCTTAGAAAAACTCAACACAATTTCGTGCTGTGAGAGGTTTTTCAATTGACTGTGGGGCCACCTGGATTGTGCGAATACACTTATTTGACAAGACACACAAAAATACAGAGACAAAGGAAGGGAATGTTGTAATGAATTTGAGACTGCCGCAGAGTAAGGAGGAAAAGGGAAAGCGAGCACCAATAGAACGGTAGCTAAAACAAACACAGCGTGATGGCAGGCAGGAAGCCGAGGACTAGCAGAGATTGGCCCGCTTGTCAGTACAGTAGAGCAAATCGACAGAACACACTGAAGGAATTGCACTGAGGGAGGCACTGGAGAGCGAGCCCCACATCTCTCCGTGTCAGGTTATCCCAGGGATCTCCTACATTGATGGACACCAAATGCCTTTAGCAGAGACAGCCTCGGTGAGATCCCCTACTGTTCTTGGAGGAACTTTGTGACTGATAGGCAGACCAGGGCGCCCATATCTGCAAGTGTCAAAAGTGAGGGCGAGTAAGGAAACAGTAGAAGCCGGATGATCAAGTCTGAGAAGACCTGATGGAAGGTGCCATGCACTCTTAATGGCCAGAAGGTGTCAAGTTTTGCTGTCGAACTGAAGACCCCAGCAAGTGGGATGGTTGCCAAACCGAGACGCTGATTACCAGCAGGTCAAAAACTTGAGTGAATTGTGGCAGGGGAACGGAAAAAAAGTTACCACAAAGTTCTGGCTTAAAATAACAGAACGCTGACTTTAATTATTTGGCGAAAACCGCAAACATTTTCAATGGGATACCAATCGCAGCATAGCAAGATTCTTGAAGTGAGAAATAAGGAAAGAAATAGTTACTGTCGGTTACAAAATATCACATTCCTGCCGTGCCATCCCAAGGGGAGTAACTTTGGAAATGGGCTGAAGTTAATCATCTCCCAAGGACAGACTATGATCCCTGTCAGATCATTCCCCGGTCTGCTGTGACCCTCACCCCATCTCTGTACACTCAATACATACCTTGAAGCACAAGAGCGCTCACACAAACACACATTACTCTAGAACATCTAGCTTGCCCTTCACAACCAACTCTAATTTCCTCAGCTCCAAATGTACCATCCCCATGCCTGTAAGGTATGCTACTCTCCCAATTAAAGCTGGTTAATGTAAGTGCCCATCATGCCACTGGCTGCAATGGCAGACTTCATTTGTGAAATCCAAGATTTTTTTTAACCTTAAGCCTGGAGCAATGGACAGCCAAATGGAACAGCACTTACCCCCCAACCCCTGACGAAGTTATGCACCCATGCACATGGGGGAAAAAATGGGACTTTTCTTGTTTAAAAAGGAGGAGGAAAAGACTAGCAATAGATGCAACAGGATTAATTGATGACAATCATATCATAAGTCTTACACATTCAACATAAAATGAGAGCATTTGTAATTCAAGTCTGTGACTCCAAGGACCCTGACACAAGCTGTCAGGCACAACGACTCCACAAGCTTTGAACCACTTTCTTTTTCTCGGTTCTCTTGTCTTTCTGAAAGAACAGAAGACATGACTTTGAGATCAACAGCACAGTAGGACTGCACTAACATCTTCCGGCATTTTCTCTGTCACAATGTACCCCTTAAATGGGAAGCTTCCATGAAAATACGGAGAGTTTGAGAGTTGAGTTGTGCACCATTTATAATTAAATACAGGAATGCCTTCGAAATTCCAATTACACTTCTGAATTTAAAACAATAAGAACTATAATTAAAATTTGAACTAGGATTGAAGGAAGTATACATAATGCAAAATTCATAAAATTAAGGTTTGTAAAAACAATTCAACTTTTTTTTTTTTCTTTTTTTTAAAGGGCATTCCAGACAGACTTATGGACCAAGGCAGAAGAACACTTATCCATTAGTCATGAATTTCAGTTCAGTCATTTCTATTTTGTCATTCTAAATTCAAATTCCAGTTCAACATCCTGTAAAATGTGGACAATTCAAATTCACACTAATTAACAGCAGGCAAATTCTTAAATTCTTAATCTAATGGCCCCTCATATTTAAGGGGAGAGGAAAAAATGTTTTGGATAGCTGGGAATCTTTATCATACATAACATAACTGAATAATGCATTGTTGTTCAGTGCATACATAGAAAATTTTCTGCTATGACTAAAATGATGTTTAAATTTCAAATAATTATTTAAGGTGAAGAGGTATTTCAATTAAAAACCATCCGTCATAAAAGCTGGTAAAGTACAAGATCAGAGAGCAAATTCCTGGGAGAGAAAAGAGGGTAAAAAAAACATCATCCAACAAGTGAAGGTGATAAAGTAGAATTCTATTCCAAAAGGTAATAGACAGTGCTGGAGCATGACCCAGAAAGCCAATTCACACACATCGAGTACTGAAGTCACATGGTCTCAATCATGTTCCGCAGTGAATAAAGTGCTGCGCTATGTAAATCTTTCAGCATATGCAGCCAGAAACTAATTAAGCCATTTGAAATAACATTGCAGGTATGTGTGTGCAATCTAACCGAGCACCGCTGATGAGCTCTTCTAGGCCTGAGGCCAACTTAAAAAAAAAATGTAAAAGAAAAGAAGTTGCCAAACTCTAGCTGAAAACAGAAGCCTAAAGAGACTTGGTAACCTTCTTCAACAACAGCGAAATGTTATGCATTCCCTCTGAACACAAGATAAGAGATAAAGGTGTGTGTATTAGAGGAAAGTGATGGTTTAGCTGGATGAAGGTTTACAAACTACAGTGGAAAACATGTTGCCCATTACAGCCGAAACCAAGAAGCTTGATAAAACATTGCAAGGCAGACAGACAAACCTTAAAGAAAACCCACCAAATCTCAGGGCATTTCTGTTGATTACATGGGGGATGAATGCATGTTTCAGTGTTTAGGGAGAACGGTGCTCATTTTCTCATCTTCCAGAACCACAAAGCCATGCAGAGCAGCACTGCAGGGGCTTCATAATGCTTGCCGCTATCTTGGGAATTACAATGAACTATTTGCAGCCGAGGGTTGAAGAGCAAAGAGCCATCTTTCCCTGGCCCTGTTGTGTCTTCTGCTCAGAGGAGCCTTGCTTGCCGATTGTTTTTGTGTTCATACACAATTGTTCCCACGGTAGCCTCTAGCTACGTTTCTGCACTGCAGAAAAGACTGATATTGTGGTAACCCAAAGGTGTCCACAAATGGATGCTTGGAAATCAATCTGGCGAGAGTCATGACCACTAGCAGAATAACAAGAAGAAAATAGGCGCAAGCTGAGGGCAAGGTAAAAGCTGGTTGACAGAATTAAACAAGTCCTTGTGAATCTTTAAGTGGACTTCAAATGTTAACCAACCAATCTAGGTTTGACCTCACAGTCTTTCACAAGAGCACATCTCAGGAACACAAAATAACGTGATACAAAATCCATCCCCTCTGCGTCAGGGTCCCGATCCATCCAGGACACTTCATTTTGTGACAATGACAACTGACAACAGTAATGTACATTATCTATTACATAAAACATGAAACAGTCATGCTCAATGGACTCTATAAGTTTCTCCAAAAAAACTGGTATCTGGAGTAACCCTTCCAACTCTAAAAGATAAATACGGTGCCCACAGTCCACCACGTTCCTGTATGTCCCGGAAGTGGGTCAGCCTTGGAGACTCAAGCAATGCACTGCTCCCCTTTCTGTTAGAGATGACTGAGTCTCTGGCACCGTCGGACTCACAGGAGGAGGTTGAGGGCTTGACTGAGAGCGATTGGACCTTTCTAGGTCAGATCCCGTGACATTGCTCAGCTGGCAAAAAACAGAAAAGAGGATAAATAAACCAGTGGTGCCAGGGGAATGGAGCTACCTGCGGCACACTGTGCCTCTTCATGACACCATGGGGCAACGTACCTCAGCATCTGAAATTATAGTTGTGCTCTGCTTTTTATTTGTGTTCTGTTCATTTTTTTAAATCTTTCTCTTTTTTTTGCATTCTCTCTCCTGTAGAGGGAGATCAGCCTGTGGACTTCAAAGAGTGAGATGTGCCAGCACAGAGGATGGAAGCGAAAGAAAATAGAGAAAGACAGAGAGAAAGAGAGGGAGGGAAAAAGAGTGAAAGAGGTTGGAACTGGGTCACAGGCACTGCAGTTGACTCATATTGGCCAGACTATGAGAGAGATCTTTCTCTTGTTCTATCTCACTAAAACTAAGTACATGGCACGGAAACATGGGCGGCCACTTCTAGCCTAGTGCATTGAGGTACATCAATCTGTCAGTAAGCTTAAAAGGATACTCCACCCCAAAATTAAAATTTTGTCATTAATCACTTACCCCCATGTCGTTCCAAACCCATAAAAGCTTCGTTCGTCTTCGGAACACAAATTAAGATATTTTGGATGAAAACCGGGAGGAATTACACTGTCAAGGCACAGAAAAGTATAAAAAAAAAAGCGACGAGAATACTTTTTGTACGCAAATATAATAAAAATAACATTTATTTAACAATTTGTCTCCTCTCTGTCTCTCTGTGTCAGCGTAGCACCATTTTGGAGACCATCTGATGGACACAAATTTTATTTTCTTTGCGTACAAAAAGTAT
Organism: Spinibarbus caldwelli; assembly: GCA_039654775.1. Classification (NCBI taxonomy): domain Eukaryota; kingdom Metazoa; phylum Chordata; class Actinopteri; order Cypriniformes; family Cyprinidae; genus Spinibarbus; species Spinibarbus caldwelli. The sequence goes on along the minus strand of CM077222.1, from coordinate 23,997,207 downwards.
TCTCGTCATTCATAAAATTCAGATTGAACCACTGATGGCAGATGGACTATTTTGACGATGTTTTTTTTTTTATACTTTTCTGTGCCTTGACAGTGTAATTTACTTGGCAGTCAATGGGACAGTCACAAGCCTCCCGGTTTTCATCCAAAATATCTTAATTTGTGCTCCGAAGATGAACGAAGCTTTCATGGGTTTGGAACGACATGGGGGTAAGTGATTAATGACAAAATTCATTTTGGGGTGGAGTTTCCCTTTAATTGTTACAACCAAACAAGTAAATTTGCTGTTGGGAAACATACATGGCCTGGCACCATGGACCTCTTCTTACTTTCAGCAGTAGCCAGCTGTTTTAACTCAGTCCACAGCATGTAAGGATAACATACCTTTGCTCATAAAAGGACCCAATGTGGATAAGGAAGTGCAGGGCATGATGCAAATGGTAATCCACCGAGCTACTTTGACCCACTTCAGAAAGACATTTCACACAGTGTAAGAGATTACATTGAATGCAAAACCTTCCCAAATGCATTTTGGGATCTTATCCTTCCATGTTTACACAGAGAGAAAAGCAAGTTGCATTGCTAAATACAGCATGAAAAAGCTGAATAAAAATGTAAGATACTATGTCTAGTGAGATGAGGGCAGTTGTAATTCATTGTACTGAAATGTATTGCAAAGTCCTGTGAGAAAACCGCAAGGTCATACACAGGATCAGTAAACAAAATCACTTAAAAAAGTGATGTAAATTCATGCAATACTGGGAAAAAAGAAAACCAAAAATAAGGGTTGGGGCATTGAAAACCATCCTCTTGACTCTGGAAGCCGGTAAAGCTGAAAAAACAAATACAAAACAGCCCCAAAAGAACAAAACGGAATTTGGGCTCCAAGGGTGTGAAGGGAGAGCAAGGTCAGCGAGCAGAAAAAGCTGCAGGGGCAATTTGTCTGTACACGTTGTAGAACATGACTTTGAGACTACTCGGCTTCACTGTAAACACAAGTTGGTTAAAAGGGAGACTGGACGAGGGGTTTCAAACTTGAATAACTGCCAGTGAAGGACAAACAAAGCACAGGATCACTTCTCTGGCCCTCCACGCACACAGGAGGCTTACAGGGACACTGAATGTTTATCAGACTTGTAAGTTATCACCAGTTCTGTGCTGGAGCAGCTCAATAACATCAAAAGCAAGGCCATAGACACTATCACGGCCACTCGTCCTCCACTACAATGACCCTCGATAAAGAGGCATAGCCGGCGCTGGTCCTTTCAGCCCCCTGCCACCCAACACAACACAAGCACACACACACACAGACACAGACACGCAGCTACACACATGCATACTGATAACAGACTCCAGTCGTGGTGGCATAGGGGGGTTGGAAGTTACATCTCTCCTTCTTCCTGTGCTTTTGAGAGAGACAGGGTTGTTGCACTTCAAGGACCACCGGTGCAGCTTTCCCGCGACAGCAAAACAGCGCGATAGCATCTTCTCAGCCTCAGGAAGCTCTTCTCCCCTTCACTGGCTCAGCTGATGACATGCCTGTGTTGATTTCCAAATGTGGGATTGAGGGGTTGCCGTTCCGATGACTGACTACCTCGGGAGGAAGAGGGTGACAGCACATGACAGCGTACGGTGCGACTCGTAACCAAAAATCTTGACATAAGCGCAAACAAGTCAGCAGAGCTCACCAGAGTCCTGAGAGGGATAAGGGATACACTGTCAGCATATGCATGGGTAATGACACATAGCACTATGATGATGACATGGACGACTACAGACTCTGGTGCTGTTGTCAGGTTTAAATAACAGTGGAGGATAAGATAGAGCTATGTGAGCTTATAGGAAACACAGGGTATGTCAACACAAAGAAAAGAATGATGACATGTTTATGTGCGCATTGTGCGTTCCTATTCGAAGCAGACCTGATGACCCAGGGGTGGCACCAGATGAGACAAAAGTGACATGAGTCGAGCGACAGAAAACATCAGTGTTTCCCATTAGAGACTCTGTCCAACTTAAAGGTAGAGTTCACCCAAAAATTATGACAATTCTGCCATCATATCCACCTTATTTTGAAACACAGAAGTAAAATTATTTGTGTTGCAAACCAATGTTTATGTTTAGAATGATAAATTAAAATTATATGATAGCAAAGACCAGTTTGCAAGAAAAAGTGTTTTGTAAAAACAACTACAATCGAATGACACCAGAAGCCTTGCACATTCAACACAAATGGCTGAACACAATCTTATATTAAAAATAAAATGCATATTCACCCTCATGTCTTTCCTAACCTGCCATTTTTCAAAATACTGATTTTGTGTTTTATAGAATAAAGTCATACGTACATGTCTAAAATCTTAAGCCCTATTAGGACAGGACTAGTTTTGGGGTCATTAGAGAAATTTGTGTTTCACAGACGTACTTTGCGATTTTAATCCCGTCTGAAGTCAGAGTTTCTCTCACACAACCTCTGTAATAATTCCAGAGCAAATTGCCTACTGTTTTTCAGCAAACTCAGTGATCCTCTGAGCAATCTAATCCCTTCTGAATGCAATGTCTGTGATTGCGACAATATTTTTTTCACAACGCATTTCCTTGTGTGTTTTGGCTAACATGAACTACCATAGACTCTGTAACTACCGTGAGCATTTTGCGTACCATTCATTTTGGATGTATAGGAGTTTAATAGTAATAATAATAATAATAATAATAATAATAATAATAAAATCAAGAGTCAGATCACGTAAACTGTAAAGACTGGCAACAGTATTATCAATGGCAGGTAAGATTGTTCGCCTTCATTTCTGCACTCAAGTACATAATGTTTTAATTACAAATGTACCCATGTGAAAATTAAACATGGTTGTTGCAGTTGATGTTATAGTTTATGACTATACGCACTGCGCGCATACAGAGCATATGATCTCTGCAATGCCCAGATGTACAAAACAGACCCTCCCATCTCTGTAATAAACAGGGAGATGTTACAGATGAACATGAAAATCACTGATGTCGGCTGATAAGAATCGAAATGCAAACATAGTTTAGAAAACTAGTCCCATCCGAATAGGGCTTTAGTTAATAAAGGTGTTCAACTAAAATAATAATATTGCCCTCACTATTTTCAGGTTTGAAGCAAGATATATGTGTACGTTTTATAGAAAAAAGGTGTTTACTTTTTGTACTTTTAAAAATAAAAAAAATAAATAAAAGTGTACCAGCTATAAAATACAATCTGTCTCAGCCAACCACTAATGTTCAAATCACACATGATGGATATTGACCTATACACCTATATATTATGATGTTGACTTAAAAGTAAGGAAATCCATTGCCTTAGAAAAATTATGTAAATTAGTTTGTTTGTAAATAGAAAAATGTAACAATACTGAATTGTATTTTACAATGAGGCTTAATTTTTGTTTCTACACTTTTTTTATTAGGTCAACTGTCCACATTTCGTGCAGGAATAAACAATGCCACTCATTTACTGTACCTTTATTTTGAGACCTACAAAATGGTTAGTTTATCATTGTCTACCAATGGACAACATGCACACTAATAAGCACACAAATAAAAGCACAGCCCCAAAAAATAGGCTACAGCTCTCTAAATACAGCAACTAACATATTTCAAGCATTCTCAGACATATCTCATAACTTCTCCAGCATTCACCTTTGCAAACTTCAACTCTTTGCCAGTCACACATAACAACACACACCCACGACCACCGTCACCACTAACTCCTGTTCATACACACACAAACTTTTGAGCAAACACTCATAAGCTCTCTCCCTCTCTCTCTCACACATACACACACAAACACACACAAACAGGCGAAGGGGAAGCTTGAGGCAGTGAGGCACCTGGCAGTGGGAGGTGATTGAAAAGGCACTAGAAAGGTGTCAGTGCATCACTATAATTAGCCCTGTTGATCCTGCAGAAATCCAGGCCCAGGGTGCTGTTGCTGAGACACACACACACACACACACACACACATTCCCTGGGCGGAGTGAAAACTTGTGTGCGTGTGTGTGTGTGTACAGTTGACAGGAAGTGGCTATGGGCCTCGTACTGGTGGAAATGTGTCTACACAGACACACACACATTTGAACGGAGCACTTTTACTCCCCTGGGGGTCTGCTTATCAGTCGCAGTCTCTTAAGAGTATGTGCACTGACACTTGGCCTGATGTTAGTCTAAATCTAGTTCCTGAGATATACTACAAAGGAAAAGATGTCTCTCAAAGAGAATTTTTTCATTTACAAATAATTTAATACTGTGAAATTTACTGTGCGTGTTTAGGTGTTGGGTGAGGTTGTATTACGTGTACCAGATTTTTTTTCTATTAGGGATGTTCAAAAGCTACATATTTTTAAAACTGAATAGTCGGTGGACCGTCTGAACGACTAGCCAGATTTAAGGAATCCCTGTTTAATTATACCCTGGTTTAAGTTTACGTCCACAAAATACTGACGGAACCATATCTTTGCAATATATGGATGCTAAGGAACATTACTTCAGTTGGGTGAATAACAGAGTTTAATTAACGAATAAATAGCCTAAATAACTGGAACCTTGTTTTGTCATAAAATAATAAAAAAAATTAAAAATAAATAAATAAAATAAAATAAAATAAAATGTTTGGAGCACAGTTTTGATGTGTCAGATTACTTGTTTCCGATGTAGACATTGTGTACCAGTTTATGTTAGACTATTAGCTTAAAGGGGTCATATGATGCGATTTCTTGTTTTCCTTTTCTTTAGTGTGTTATGTAGCTGTTTGTGCATGTATAAGATCTGCAGAGTTACAAAGCTCTAAGTCAAAGTCTCCCACAAAAGGATTTATTTTATCTAAAAAAGAAGGCTGATCCAGACCGGGCTAAAACGACTCATTAAAACACGCCCCCACGTCTACGTCACAATGTGGAAATATTTGCGTAATGCCGCCCAAATGTTCACGCAAAGAAAGAAGGCGTGGTTTCAGTAACCCCAGTAGTGTTGATGCAGCCATGTCAGGGAGACGCTGTGTTTCTATGCGAAAGCAAAAGCACTTTATTTGGCCTTCCGAAAGTACATGCAGTTAGGAATCATTTATTAAAATTTGTTTACAACAGAACAGCACAACCCAAATGTTCAAATTTGTGCAACGCATTTTATGGACGACAGTTTCGTGAACCTAGGAGAGTACAAGGCTGGCTGTGCACAACGGCTATTTCTAAAAAAAAAAAAAAAAAAAAAAAATTTTGGCAATCTGGCACTTCTGAATCAGCGACTGTATTAGTTTAAGTATTTCCTATTGACTGTTCAAATGCGGAGTTTTGCGCGTAACGCGTCGTGTGTATGAGGGGAACAGGGTCACATCACAGCGGAGTGTATAGCCCGTCAGAAATCATCTTAACCGTGGCTTGTGTACTGCAAATACATACGAGCATCATCACTGCGTCTGTCACATGACTCTGGGCTTGAACTGATGGTAAAACTAACTTGAAAACTGAAGCTCGCGATTATGGTAAGGGGCGTTACATTTCCGATGCGTACTTGTGGTGTTCGGCCAATCACAATGCACTGGGTCAGCTGGCCAATCAGAGCAAACTGTGCTTGTCAGAAGGAGGGGCTTTGTAGAAAACGATGCTTTGAGACAGGCGGGGCATAGAGGAACTACAATAATCTACAGTATTTTAAAAATAATGTGTTTTTTGAACATTAAACCATGTCAGCATATTCTGTTACACCAAATACACAAAATAATGATCTTTAAAATAGCATCATATGACCCCTTTAAAGTTAATCTCCTTTAAACCACTTAAGCTTAAAATATTGCATTTTAAATAGGGCTGCTCTCGATTAAAGATTTTTCTGGTCGACTAGTAGTCGTTCATTTGAAGCATTAGTCAACTAATCGCACGTTTATTAATAAACCATTTAAATCATAATAATGCGCCTTTAACTGTCTACATTAGGGCTGTCAAAAAAACTGAATTTCGAATATTCATCGAATTTAAAATAAAAATCCACATTCGAATGCAAAAACGTTGCAATCGAATTTTAGGTGTCCGTCAGGCTGCCTTATCAGTGACACACAAGATGCGATGACGATGTAGGTGTCGTTGCATTTTAATGCTTTTTTTAATTTATCCAGTTGAACCCACTGGATGCGGTGCTGCTCATTCAAAATATTGCGGAAAAAGAGAACATCAATACGGAGATGATGTTGTTTACGTCAAAACTGAAACCAAGCCGTTCACACAGAACGCATATTTATTCAATTTTCTAGAGAGATGTCTATCACCGTTGCACTCCCGTCTCGCACAAGAGAGCTGCATGTTTAGAAAGTCATGTAAAATTAATGTAAGTTCAACTTTTTAAAAACATGTCTCAAGGTTATCGCGGTTTTTCTGCATCCCACTGCATCTCATGTTTTTAAATGAAAAAAGCGCTCTTTGTGATTGATTTTCGGTCCTTAGTATTAAACTATACATACTGTACATACATGATGCTTTTTGTTTCTAATTGTTTAAGCTACGTAATTAATTATATATGGTTTATAAACATTATTTTAAACATTATGCACTTTTTTCAAAGATAGTCCTGTTATTTTTTATTGCTCTGAAGAAACGTGCATTAGTAATATTTTGCTCGGTGCGCCCTCTTGTGGCCTCAGGAGAGAAGCCAAAAGCTTTTTTTTCCCCCTAACAGAAATTATGCCTTTTAAATTTGAATATAATTCGAATATTGATAATATTTTAGAACAAAATTCGAATTTAGTTTTTCAGCCAATTTGACAGCCCTAGACAATTTGACTAGTGCACACAAATAAACGCAGTCTTTACAGATTCGAAAGATGTATTACTCCTATCTCTGTGATCAAAAATGATGGAGCATTTTAAGAGCAAGTGACTACACTGGCGCCTCCATCTGTCCTGCAGTGAGCGCAAAGAACCATCCTCTTTAGTTTCAATGAATTTAGCTATATTTTGTTAATAGATGGTATTGTACTGTTCAAATGCGGAGTTTTGCGCGTAACGCATCGTGTTACGCGCAAAATATTTTGTAAATATTAAATATTTACAAAAAAATTTAAAAATGGCAGATTAACTATTTTGAATTTCAGGTAATTTGTAGTCTGGAAAGGTACAGTTTCAAAGTAGCTTCCTCAAAACTGATTTACACAAAAGCTAAATAAATACTCACATAAACATCCTAAAAATCTTTATACTACGGACTAAATATGAAAAATAGAGTGGCCATCAATTCACAAGTACTTCCTGCCCATCCAAAATTCACCAATGACCTTATGTTGGCATGAGAGTAAAGAAAAAGTATGAGCAGCTGCTTGAGAAGTGACACATTGAGACCAGCCATGTGTCTGTCCACAGTAATCTCAACTCTTTAACCCTGGGGAGTGCCAGGAAGACACTGCTAAGAGATCTGTCCAGAAGTGCCAGTGACTGTCATGTGAACGTGACTCGCCCGGTTCAAGTGGGACTACCCAAGTCAGATTTCCAATGCTGAGACCTCAAAGCTCTGGGACTCCTCCAAAAGTCAATTAGACACTTTCAGTCAGGTTTAATATCACTTTTTTTGACTGTCTATAGCCAGGCAAAAAAAAAAAAAAAAGCCCTTCAAATACACAGACACGTCCACCAAGGGACTGATCCTGGCAATGACAGAGTTTGGCTTCTTTATGCTTATGGAGAGGTTGTCAGTGACTCTCAAGGACACTTGGAGTGTGTGTGCGCGCGTGTGTCTCGGAGGGGAACCAGGTACGCCTGTCGGAGCGTCTGGCTGCTCCCGGTGCACAGGGGCTTGGTGACATCGCCCGAATGCTGATGTCTACCCCACGCTTTCACCCAGCGACGCCACGGCTCCCACTCTGACTTTCAGCCAAGAGAGCGAGTGACAGGTCTGCACACACACACACAGATTTGTTTCAGAAGCTTGCTTTTTTCTCAGGTCTCAGGAGCTCATTCACAGGTGGTGGTAATAGAGCTGAATATTTCCTGACAAAAGCCTCTCTTTCTCTGGGCGTCTCTGTCTGACAGATGTGTGTTAGCAGAAAAGGAGGTCAGTGGTGCAGCCACTAATTTAACCTTTGGATGTATAATTCTCACACTATTTAGCCCCTTTTGTTAAAGACACAGATATAAACAAACCAAAGACAAGACAAATAAAATTTTGAAGATGATTTTCACCTGTGCTTAATATGCTTAGTCAATTATAAGCCATATGTAGGTTGACGTTGCTTTGTTCATTTGAGGAGGCTAAAGCAGCGCGGCGCAGCAACACTGATTGTTAGAGCAACATAAAATGATTTATTTTTCTCCCGAATCTACTAATACAATAAACATACAACTACTTGAATACACCTCTTCCAAAATGGTTATATTTTTCATTTCTAAATTAAAATTCAATTTGATATTTTTGTGGATGGAGTCAGAGCTGAAGACTGGACTAATGACTGCTGAAATGTTAATGTCACATGATGCTCAGAAATCATTCTAATTTTGATTTAGAAGAAAATGTTCTTAGTATTATCTATGTGGAAAACAGTTGTGCTGCTTAATATTTTTGTGGAAACTGGTTTTTTGGAGGATGAATAGAAAGTATTTATTTGAAATGAAAAAATTGAATAACATTATAAATGTTGGTCACACTTTATTTTAAGATCTAATTCTCGCTATTAACAAACCATTAACTACAACTGTTGCCTCAATAAACTCCTACTTTGCTGCTGATTAATAGTTATTAAGGTAGTTGTTAAGTTTAGGTATTGGGTAGGATTAGGGATGTAGAATTGGTCATGGAGAATATGTGCTTTATAAGTACTAATAAACAGGCCAGTATGTTAATAATATGCATGATAATAAGCAACTAGTTATTAGTGAGAATTGGTCCCTATACTAAAGTGTTACCTAAATGTCTTTATTGTAACTTTTGATGAATTGAATGCATCCTTGCTGAATACAAATATTAATTTCTTTACATACATACATACATAAATGACAAAAAAGAACATATAAATAAACACCCAGAACTACTTTTTCGTAGAAAAAAAGTATTTTATTTTATCATACTTATTATTTACTGACATATGACGCTATGTATGCTTCTTGTTGCCTGGATTGTTTGTATTCAGAGTAGTTTTGTTAAGATGAAGAAAACGGCTTAACGGAAGAAAAAACTTCAGTTGGTGAGATTTTTGTAAAAATGTAGGTCTCACTTTATATTAAGTGGCCTTAACTACTATGTACTTACATCAAAAAATAAGTACAATGTAGTTATTCTGTTCATATTGTATTTCAAAACATTTTTGCTGCTATTGAGGTGAGATGCGGGTAAGGTTAGGGACAGGTTTGGTGGTATGAGTAGGTTTAAGGGTAACGGATGGGTCAACAGTGTAATTATAAACGTAATTACAGAAATTAATTACAGACTATTTTTTTTAAAAAATACAAAGTATTTTTAAAATATAAGTACAATGTAAAAACATGTACACAATAAGTACATTGTATCAAATTATTCATTTAAATGTAAGTGCATAGTAGTTAAGTCCACTTAATATAAAGTGGGACCAAATTTTGGTTTACTTTCTAAAAGCAGCCAAATCTATTGGATATTTCTCTTCATTTTCCCCAGAGAAAGAAATGAGTAACTATGATAACCAGATTTTATTTTCACCCATACTAAACCCCACCCTCAGTATGATGTTTAGCCGACTGTTTCTACAATTGTCATTTAAATGAGATAGAATATGTATTTTTTTTAACAAAACAAATGACAATTTATTGTTAATCACATTGTAATAAACAAGATCTTTGTTTTATATCTCTATGCAAAAAGCCTTCAGATCATTCATACAGCACATTCAAGCAATTCAGATGCTAAAAAATCAATATCTTCTGAACCAGTCGGCCTTCTAAAGAGCTGTGTTCATAAAGGAGTGGTGGCTATTCAAAACATTTGGAACGGGGCCATGTGGTCCATCTTCATTATCATGTACTAGCCTTATGGAAGTGAAGGTCTCTGGACATCTGAATGTTAGCCAAAGGTCCTTGAGAACAGCCATTCCTCTCCCATATTTATTATCATTTTCCAGTAATGCAGGGTGAAAAAAAAACAAAAAAAACATTCACTTGTTCTTCTCTTTCGTTGAACCACAGAATATGGCCAAGACCCAGTTAACCCCTATTTGCGCCAACGGTTCCTCCCCATCGATCAAGCTCTTGCAAATGGGCCAATTTGCCCGGAGAGCAACTCTGGCATGTTTCTTTTTCTTTTTTCGCAGCTAGGCTGAACTTTGACCTCCTGAGCAGTTCCTGCGAAAACTTTGGCGAGTCTGTTACCTTGACCTTGACAAAGCGCAGCGGAGAGGACGGCATGAAAAATGTTACAGATCCAGGACAACAGAAGAGCCCTTAAGACTGCCAAGAACACAAGGAGAAATTCTAATCGATGCGTTAGTATGGGCAGCTTTCATTTGGGGTCGAATTTCTGCTCGAGTACGTTGTTAAAGATTGATATACAGGACAATAAAAAGGACTCTATTAATAGTACTGGGTTATATTTTATACCGCTCTCTTTCTCTCTTCCCTTCTGTCACACTCACACAAACACTTCATTCAGCCTCAGAGAGTCGTCCCAGGGAGAGAATGAGCGAAGACCTACCTCATACACTGCCACAGGCATTGTATGAGAAAATCTAAACAAGGCCATCCCATTGGGACACTCACACACTGCCCGCAGCACAGAACGACCTACTACACACACCTCGCCGCCTGCCTCTGCCATCATATCATCAGTTCATTTTGCAGTAGAATCTAATTATCAACACTCTGTTAATGAGTGAATGATCCCCAATAATGGTTCATAATGGTTTTCTTGCTTTGGTCCATTTAAGGTTTTTCCCTCTTACAAAAATAAAATACTATAGCAGTACTGTGGTATCATATAGTATATGGTACTGTGGTCAATGACATGACACTTTCAGTTTCTACTATTATTTCTTGGAAAAAGATATTTTAAACAAAATTTCTTCACTGCTTATCCATATTTGAAGGGGAAAAAAACTTGGAAAAAGTCAAGTGGTGGGATCTACAAAATTCATGTTGTGCAACCAACATGCAGTAAGAAAAATCGAAACAGGAAATATTACAGAGAGGACCCCTGAAGACACTTGTGGCAATGTGTCAAAGAAAATACCTCTCATGAAATTTGAACTTTTAACAAAAATTTAATAAAACAAAAAAGCGTTTATTAATACAACTTTAATGGCACAGTGGTAAGACTCCACAAAAACATATAAGCTAGGTATAAAACATACTCATATAATAATCCTTCATTACTATTGCTTATATTTTATTAATATATCCTAAATATAAATGTAATTACTACATATATAAATATTACTTCATATATTTTTCAAATTAAATTTTTTTTATATTATTATATTTTAAATATAAATATATATATATATATATATATATATATATATATATATATATATATATATATATATATATATATATATATATATATATATTTATATTTAAAAAAAAACATGTTCTATCATTGTTTCATGTCCAAAAATTAAAAAAAAAAAAAAAAAAAAAAAAAAAATCCAGTAATACCATAGCACTTTATTAATACACCATCCCCTTTCTATGACATCATCCTACCCAAAGTGATGGCCCATAAATCTCTGCGCAGTGATGTGAGCAGCTTGTCTGATGGTCTAGACGGCATCAGAACAATCTCTGGTGGGATACGATGAGCGAGTGACATTTGAATACGTTTATGCATGTGTATATAATGAAAAACATATTGCTCTTAGGTAAGATGTGTCTGTATGAAAATAAGATGACACAGAGCTATATGGATGAGCATCTGATACCTATTCTGACTGTCAGATAAAGCTACGGAGGTGGGGCGAGTCAGACAAAATTAGGCGGCAATCAATAAACGCTGAAGCGCTCTCAATGCTCACGTCTGCAAAGAGAAACGCTAACTCATAAACCCAGCCTCGTCTGCAACACACCTCACCATCAGGACAATTAAATGCCAAATAAATCTTTTAACATCTAACGACAGGGTAAATCGCTCGTCAGAGAGCGAGAGAGTGGTGGAAACCGTAAAACGGGAAGCAGAAGAAACTACAGCCAGTTCGCTGATGAGACTCCACACGGTTAAGACTGGGGAATAGGGCCACAAAAAGAATGTTTTCTCCTATTTCTGATCAATTTTTAATTTAGCCCGGCTTGCCTGCACTCTTCCCATGCCGGGGTGTGGTAATTATTGCATTTTATTGACAGCGGTGATTCCCGCAGGGGGCTATTTAAAAGAGTTTTAACCCCAGAGCAAGTCGCTCCCTCACATGGCCCTTTGAAGGTGTCAAGCTCATTGATTTTAACTGCAGGAAATGCACCTTCCGGCAAAATGGAGAATACGTTACCCCCGTGCTGGGCCACAGTTACCCCCAGTATCCCGATGCACGCCTCTATATCTAGTTAACGTTATTGAGGGGCACCAGTTTCCCCCCGTATACAGGAAGCGTAACATCTCTGATGCTAAAGGCTAGCCCTTAGTGAGCGAGCTATGGATCGACTGATAATCATAAATGCAGAAGAAAAAAACAAAAAAAAAAACAAGTCCCCAGTCAGTAAAGAAAGAAGGGAAAAAAATGGAAGCAGGAAACTTAAGGGATTTCAGGCAGAGAGGACAGCGATGGCATACAGTATCACACTGCATCTGTAAATGACAGAGGGAGAGAGAGAGATAGTGAGCCGATTTTGAAAAAGACATCAATCTGGTTGAAAAAAAATCAACATGACAGAAATTAAACAAGATTCCTGTGTTTGAGTTTGCCCGCTTCCCGGCCCCCTTTCAGCCTCCCATTGAAATTCTGGGCAGATACAAACCCCTAGGCTTTTGACACACTTTTGAAAACACCACACCCCCTCTTTCTTTCTAGCAAGTCTCCAGAGTCACTTCTAACTGACTAACAAGAACAGGGAGGGGGGGATGGGGAGATACGGATCTTATTTTTTATTAAAGACTTTATTCTTAATGAAATGCAGTTGCCCTTTTTTATTCCTTTTTCTGATGTTTTCTTTTTTTAAGCAGGCAACCGACTGTCAGGAGCAAGGGGAGGTCTGGGATATGAGTGTGTGTGTGTGTGTGTGTGTGTGTGTGTGTGAGTGTGTGTGTGAGAGAGAGAGAGTTTGGGTCAGGGAGGAAGGGGGTAGAGTTTACTGAGGGGGTGCGGGTCAAAGCAACAGCAAAAAACAAACATGCAGGCCAGAGACTGGAGCAAAGAAAACACGAATAGGGAAAGAACAGGACAAAGAAAAATATATTGGAAAATAACAGAATTGTGACAAGAGGATGAGAGATATTTTTTGGAATAGCATGAAACTGGTGGATTGAATGAAACTCTTGCTATTTTTATGCAGTATGGATACTGTACAAATGCAAATGGTCTCTATGTACAGATGACTGCCAGAAGTGTGTAGAAGGAATATACCCCATAATGCAACAAGATCGAACCACCAAATCCACCAATTTTAATCTGTTAACAGCTGTCTGGAAGTTTGGGGTCAGTAAGAAAGTAATACTTTTATTCAGCAAGGATGTATTAAATTGGTTAAAATTGACAGTAAAGACATTTACTGTAATGTTACAAAAGATTTCTATTTCAAATAAATGCTGTTATTTTGAACTTATTGATGCACCAAATCAGCATACTGATTTCTGAAGGATCATGCAACACCGAAAAATTAATGGCTGTAAAAAGAAAGAAAGAAAGAAAGAAAGAAAGAAAGAAAGAAGAGCTTTGCCAACACAGAAATAATTTTAATATATATGTAGAAAACAATTATTTTAAGTTATAACAAATATTTCACAATATTGCTGTTTTTACTGCATTTTTTCCAAACATAAAGCAGTCAGAAAAAGAGAAGGGATAGGGAAAAAAATCCTGCAACTGCATATTACAGATAAGTAAAATAAGATTGGATGGGATAACAGGGATGAGGAAAACTGAATAAAGTAGGGAACGAGTGAGTGAACCTGCGAGGGAGAGAGAGGAAGGGAGAGAGAGGTGTTAGAAGAGTTGCAGTATATTTATTGCCTGTCAAGAGCTCGTTTTCACTCATGCTTCCTGAGAGCCACTAGAAGAAAAAAGATCTCAAGCTTCCTGCATCAGAGAGACAGAGAGAGAAAAATCCTCTCACCTTTCCAGTCACGTCCTCACGTTAGCCTTGGCTACATTTTGGCTGGGTCAATGTCAGAGCAACTGCAGGCTTAAACAAGATGCTCTGAGTGAGCAATCAATCCGGCTCTGTCAGAGAGAGCGCGACCGAGACGAGACGAGAGCAGAGGGGGGTGCTCATATGAGGTTAAATCAGCCATTTGAAAATTTTGCAGCAAACAATACATTCATACACACCAGGCACATGTCCTTGTACTCGCATAAAACACAAAGCTAGTTTAGGCCAGTGGTCTAAAATGGTTTTGTAAACATGTCAGGACAGTGACAGTTTTAAGGGTCACAGATCACCCACAACTCTGGTTTACAGTACTCAAATTCTGACCCTGCAATACGAGTAAAGTCAAAATCCCAGTCTTTCATTTCTCCAGCTTTTTCTTGCTCTCTCCTGCTTCTGACAGGTCACAAGGTAATGATTCTGCTACCATGATGCAACAGGCAGAGCTGTCGGCTGTCAGGAGTTAAACTCATGAAGGAATAAGCTGTCATTAAGCAAGCTTGCTTTCTTTCTCAAACACACACACACACACACAAGTTCATACACATTCACTCTCTCGGCAACCCAGCTGTCAGACTCCGGCCCTGTTTCCCAGCGCTGCCACGGCGGCCTTCTGTGGACGCCCATAGTCTGTCACACGCTTGCCGCTGTGGGAATAATGCATCTACTCTTACACAGTAGCATGTAGTCAGTGGTGTGTGACCAGTAAACTCCTGCACACATGCAGCAGCTGGATCAGCAGTTATTGCATTTAACTTAAAGTTAAATTAATGGTTGTGTAATTTTTCCTTCTTTTCATTACAATACATTAATATTTATACCAGCCTCAAACTTTTATACTTTTGAATGGTATATTATTATTTTATATTCTGAAATGACATAAATACACTACCAGGCAAAAGTTTATACAGTAAGATTTTTACTGTTTTTTAAAGAAGTCTCTCTCACCAAGCCTGCATTTATTTGATCCAAAATACAGCAAAAAAAAGTAATGTTATGAAATATTTTTACTAATTAAAATAACAGTTTTCTATTTGAATATATTTTAAAATGTAATTTATTCCTCAAAACTGAATTTTTAGCATCATTACTCCAGTTACATGATCCTTCAGAAATCATTCTAACATTCTGATTTGCTGCTCAAAAAAACATTTATTATTATGTTGAGAACAGCTGTGCAGAATTTTTTCAGGTTTCTTTGATTTGAATAGAAAGCGCCCCCCCCCCACAAAAAAAAAAAAAATTAATTATACTGACTTTTTAACGGTATAGTGTATATTAAAGTTACAACAGATTTTTATTTCAGGTCAATTCTGATATTTGGATCTTTTTATTCATCAAAGGACCCTGAAAAAATGTACTCAACTGTTTTATATATTGCTAATAATAATAATAATAATAATAATAATAATAATAATAATAATAAATGTTTATATGCAAAATAGCATATTAGAATGATTTCTGAAGGATCATGTGACACTGAAGACTGGAGTAATGATGCTGAATATTTAGCATCACAGGAATAAAATTACATTTTAAAATATTTTCAAACAGAAATAGATATTTTAAATAGTAAAAAATATTTCACAATATTACTGCTTTTGCTTTGGATCAAATAAATGCAGGCTTGGTGAGCAGAAGAGAATTCTTTAAAAACATTAAAAATCTTACTGTTCAAAAACTTGACTGATAGTGTATATATTTGCAACTTGATTTCGAATTAAACTCTGAAGAGTACTTGGTTACAGTTTTCTCTCTCTTATTTATTGATTTCAAAACCAGTTGATTATTTCTGGTCTGGCTTCAAAAACTGCTCCTGTACTCATTTGATTGTTTGAGTTGTCTTCCTGCTGCGTTTTCCCTGACAATGAGGTAATCAAGACAATGGTCTAAAGCCCACATCAAAATTTTGAGCAACTCAAATCAACTTGCTTTATTTTACAATCTGATTTCTACACAATAATCTTTAATAAAGCTTCACAGGACAGATCAGGGAGCAATGAAATCTGTTTGTAAGCACGTAACCAATTCCCATCAGAATAACACATCTCACAGGCTAAAAGAACAGACTGATCTGGGATCAGAGCGTATTCGGCACATGGCCTCAGGTGGCCTTGTTTATCACAGAGGAAATCACAAACACGAGGCGTCACTTGAAGAATCAGACAGCGCATCCGCACCCCTTCAGCAATACAGATATTGCAAAGTGACAGCCACATTCCCTCTGTCATACTGATATACACGCAACAAACTCTGGAATCTCTCTTCCTGTAAATGCTATTATGATGATGTCACAGCAAAGCTGGGGTCATTATTTAGCATGATAAATGGTCGGCAGAGCACAACATGCATTCTTTCCATCTAACCCGTCACAGTACGCCCCCAGAACGCACCTCTTCACAAATGCAATAAGCCACTGTCTCACACACACATACAAGCAAACTCGCCTTCCCTGTCCGTCTTTTTCCAGCGCTGTACGAAAAGTGACTTTGCCTGCAGACATCAGTGTGGGAGTGTGTGTGTGTGTGTGTGTGTGTGTGTGTTTTATGACATTTAGATGGAAGAGCGAGGGAGATCTCCCTTAAGTCAATTTGAACGCACGGGACGATGAAATTACACAGGTAGCGGCAGGCGGCGTGACAAACGACTAGCCGCGATGGACGGAAATAACTCCACTCGGGGATACGTCCTCCGACAGAGAAAAGAAATGAAAATCTAAATTACAGTTTACAGTACACACGTAACAGCAAAACAGCTCCTTTTGCTGGGTAAATAAATATCTATGGACTGGAGAGAGTAAAGAGGAGAAAATAGAGATAGATACAGCAGTTGCTCAGACTACAAGCATGTGATAATACTTTCATTGATGTTAAACAATCTACTGGCCCATTCAGGCCAGAAGTTTAGATATTTACACACCCTGCCAATATCTTTACAGACCACATTCATTTTTTAATAATATATACTATAGTAATATAGAAATAAATATTTTGAATGTGTACAAAATACAAAAAGACTTCATTACGCTTTAAACTCACAATACAAACATAAAAATGTGCACTACTGGTCAAAACTTTTGAATAATTAAGATCATTTAAGTTTTTTATGCTCAATGCTGGATTTATTTGATTGAAAATACAGAAGGAACTAGGGGTAGGAATCGCAGGGTACCTCACGATACATGGCTCACGATACGATAATGTCACAATACAGCGATTTTTTGCAATAATCGATATATTGCTAGACAACCCTATAATGATACATTGTGATATCTAACTATGAAAACAAATTGCCTGTGAAAAGGTTAAGTGCAAGTGCAAGTACTTTATTCAAGTATAAACTTAGAAAACAGAACAGAAAGTTCTGTAAATCAAATTTAACATTTTAGGTAAATTAATCATTTTATTCTTGGACTTATTAAAAGCTCACACTTTTCTTTGTGTGTAAACCAACACATTTAAAAGCTTATTAACTTTTTTATATACAGTGGTGGCCAAAAATATTATAACACTAGTATTTTCACCAGCTAAAAATAGTTTTAAGTCAGTTATTTCTATCTTTTGTTGTAGTGTGTCAGTAGGAAATATAAATTTACATTTCCAAACATTCATTTTCCCATTAATTGTAATAATCAGTGAGATTTTTGTTTGCACAAGGAGTTTGGAAAGAAGTCGAAAATGGCGCGGCCACATTTTTAGACGCTGGGAGCAGGGAAATCTATTTAGAGTGACTTATTGTATTAATTAAAATATCGATAGTTGGCTCCAGTGTATCAATTCTAGTATCACTTGGAGAAGGACAACAATATAATCGCCATATCAATATTTTGTCCCACCACTTGTAAGAACAGTAACATTGTGAACTATTATTGCAATTTAAAATATTTTTAACATTTTATTCCATTTTAAAATGTAATTTAGTCCTGTGATGGCAAAGCTGCATTTTCATCATCATTAATTCAGTCTTTAGTGTCACATGATCCTTCAGAAATCATTCTAATATACTGATTTGATGCTCAAGAAACGTCTAATTATTAAACTGTTTTCAACATTGACAAAAAAAAACCAAAACATTACTAATAAATGGCCACCAATAATTGATAACCAATAATTTGATAGCATCAAATCAACATATTACAATGATTTCTGAAAGATCATGTGATACTAAAGATTGGAGTAAAGACTGCTGAAAACTTTGCCATCACAGGAATAAATTACATTTTATATTTTATTAAAATAGAAAACATTTCTAAATAATTGTAATAATATTTCAGAATATTATTGTTTTTGTAGCATAAGAAACTTATTTCTGAAATATTAATAAAAAAGAGTGAGTATGTATGTATGTTATTAAAATTTTGCTGGAATTGGAACTTAAAGTTGCCACATTTTTACTTGATTGACATCTGATCTCAGAACAAGATAAACTGGATAAATAAACTATATAGCCAACACACACACCCAACACAACACATATGCAATAAATTATTTTACAACAAAAAGTGAAAGTAACTTTGTATACATCATGCTTAAATACTTCCCTTCGCTAAAAAACAAAAAAACAAAAACAAAAAAAAGATGAAGACAAAATAAAACCCACCTCTTTGGCACGGTTAATGAAGGGTATCTGCGTCCCACTGTTGAGGTCTTCATTAATGATGAGGCGTCGAGCCCACTGGCCTGCCCTTACCACTCCACTGCCCTGGATGAGAACCATGATCTTCTCTGGGTTAGTGAGGGCATCCTCGCTCATGTAAATAAAGCTTTTTGGTTCATCCTCAGTTGCATCAACCTGAAGGAATATAAATATTACAATTAGCTCCAAACTGAGATGCCAGTCGCCAATTACGACAGGGCACAAGATTACGGCCAATGAGCTCTTCAGTTTGGAAATTTCATTTTTATATTGAACATACTTAGGGCACTTCAAAACAAGAGTTCACACTACATTCCAAAATTCTGCAGTAAATGAAGTAAAACTAGAAACCTAACAGCCATCATCATTTAGTCGAACTCGGCAAACTCCGTGAACTTCAATCCGATTATAAAAGATGTTTTTGTGTTGTTTGTGCGACTCCTCAATCCCCTGATGTGTGTCAACAACTATATTTACTCTTATTAAAGTGGGCCAGGACACTCTCAGAAACAGCAGAGTGAGTCAGAGCCTGGAATCATTTCTAATGAACGGCGCTCAATGCTGAGCGATACACTGCCAGCTGCAGAAAACAGTCAACTACTGTCTGTCTGCATCTGATGACTTCATTACATCGCAACAAATCCATCTTGACATTTACATGGTGTATGCTTCCTGTGTGCTGATAAGTTGTGTGGCTAACTCTAAGATGAGCATAAAATCATACGCTTAGAAATAACACGATGCATTTTGTGTCTACTCTTCTTTAAAATGGACTTCGATAAATGGATTAAGCACTAAATGCAGTTGGTCACAGGTAGCTTTGCCCATGAAACTCTCTGAAAGACAATACAGACTCCAAGAACATCATTTGGTAAATACTCTCCACAAATAAAACCGCTCATAAAAGCCTGTGCCAGCATTGTTCAGGTGATTTATGGAGAGTAATTTACAGTGCTTTTAAAAGGACATAAATTCTATGTCTACCAAGTGCAAACACCCGCTATCAAAAATGATGTGTAGTTTAATGTTACGCCTCTTAAAAAGTGTACTAGAAATCATAACATTATTGCTCATATGAATGCAGTGACCACACCTCAGGAATCTCCTTGAACATATGCAATTTTACCATAAGAACAAATGCAATTTTCTCCTGGAGAGTTGAGAAGTGTTGAAGAATATCACTCTAAAACTTAGTTTTCACACAATATAGACCATTGTAATCTTATAGGACGCCAAGCGCAACTGCATCAATGTTCGCAATAATTCTGTTTAGATTCAAATTGTGGGCATCTAAAGTATTAAGGAGGAAAAAAGACATTACTTACAGGGAGGATCTCCTTCTTCAGGTTGCAGTCGTTCTCCAAGCGTTCATAAACATACTTTGTGATGATCTGCAGGAGACAAGAGAGACGTCCTTATAAGTCTTTCAAACAAACTTACAAATATTTCTACCAGTTGGTTTGAAACTAAAATATACTAACTCCGGATGGAACATTTAGGGAAAAAAAGCACTGAAGGGAGTTATTAAAGAATATTAGATGGACCCCATTCATATTTCTGGGGTTCTTAGTGGAAGTCAGGTAATCTTAGTAGTGAACAGAAACAAAACTTGACAAAAATAAATAAATAATCACTCAGAAATCGGGTAACACTTTATTTTAAGGTGTCTTTGTTACATGTTACATGTACTTACTATTATAAAAACAATAAATGATGCATAATTACATGCAAGTAACCCTAAACCAAACCCTAATCTTAACCCTAACCATATAGTAAGTACATGTAGTTAATTAATATTACTCAGTACTTAAATGTATAATTACACTGTAACAATGAGACCTTAAAATAAAGTGTAACCAGAAATTGCTAGTAAAGTTCACAAATAATTACAAAGAAACAAGAACAGGCTGAATTAATTGCAAAACTTTAAAGAAGAAAAACTGATAGTATTTTCTTCTAAAACATCCTGCAATTAATCTTCTTTCATCAATAAACTTAAAATATGTTTTCCAGTGTACAACAAATAAAAATGTTTGAGTACCCATTTTCTCTAATAGCAAAATAAAATGAAAAAATATCACAATAGCATTTCTATGACTTCTCAAAAGGGTGAATATTAAGAGATTGATACAGTGGTCAGAAAAAAAACCTGCTAGATTTATTATATTTATTATATTAATAACAATAATTAATTTATTATATTAATAATCAAAATCTGTGATAAAGGTCCATTGTGTAGTTTGATTTATTTGGTATAATTGTACAAAGAATATTGTAATGCAACTCAAACTGAACCTATACAGAAAAAAAATCATGTTTTTCTTTATGACGATCAGAATTAATTACACTTCTTTGTATATATGCAAAGTCCATGCAGTTGAACACTCGACAGCCGCAGTGAATGAGATAATTGGAACTGTCTGGATTTCACTTGTTCTGCTCAGAGAGCAGAGTGTACGGGTGCTGTCAGACTAAAGCGGGGCAAATCTAGAGTACAAACAGCGTGTTGATGTAAGGTATGTTTATCCCTGCAGCTAAATTGCTAAAGAACGTGTACACAGTGCAATTTCAACCCCGGGCCAAAAGTTTCATGGTTCAGTGACATCAACAACTTTGAGCGATTCTTTCTTGTTTTGCTTTAGCTCACGATCTGCAACAGCTGAAACTACAGTGTTTTAAGAGGTGAATAGCAAATGCGCTAATTAAGATGAGATGTTTTATGGTGGTTGTGATTTGGCAACAGTCAGCAGAACAGCTCCAATGTAACGGGGCTTATCTTTCAGGGCACGCTCATCCCGTTATGCCAAGTCTGAGAGAACTTTACGGCCCACCCGGGTGGAGGCACTAACAGATGCCCCACTGGAATGGGGCGTGAAGGTGGTGGAGCCGGATCCGTGTCTGACGGCTGAGACTGTCAGCTGTGCTGGTGTCACAAAATGTGTGAGGTCTTGATCTACAGTCAAACAGAGCAGTGTGATGCACACGGTCTAGACCAGTGGTCCTAAACTGAAAAGTGAAAGTGACGTGACATGGGGTAACCCATACTCGGAATTTGTGCTCTGCATTTACTCCATCCAAAGTGCACACACACAGCAGTGAACACACACACACCGTGAACACGCAGTGGGCAGCCATTTATGCTGCGGCGTCCGGGGAGCAGTTGGGGTTCGGTCCCTTGCTCAAAGGCACCTCAGTCGTGGTATTGAGGGTGGAGAGAGCTCTGGTTATTCACTCCCCCAACCTACAATCCCTGCCGGACCTGAGACTCGAACCCGCGACCTTTGGGTTACGAGGCAGACCCTCTAACCATTAGGCCACGACTTCCCCAGAGGATAAAGACACAAAATTCATTGACAGGTCTGTTCTGATTTTAGGCGGGAGGGAAACAAATAATGGAAAATACAAATGATATTGTGTAACCATATAAAAACTAGTAAAATTCGGCAGATGCCTACACAGACAAGGTTGCATGACGCAAACACCCTTGAAAACCATCAACAAAACTAGGCAAGGAAAAAGATAATATGACTCAGAAAAGATTAATTATTATCACTAATAATGATAGACTGATGGACATTTTGGTCAGGCTATTGGGCGATTTTTGCCTATTTTGAGATTATGACATCGGCATGTTTCCTTGGCCAACAGCGTTAAGTTAACTTTCTTGTATGTCCATTCCATTCCAAAATACAATGAATGAATGAATGATAAAAAGTATAAAATAAACTAATGAATTATTAATTGTGTCTGAAGTGTATGTAAGTGCAAATTAAGAGTTTATTTAATTTCAGCATTTGTCTAATTTAATTTATATATATATATATATAAGTATATAAGTATATATATAAGTATAAAGACAAGTCAAGTTTGTAAATGCAACAACATCTGAACACATCTCACCTAATAATTATCAAATTACAGTTAATAAATTAATCTCTGTATTTCTGCATTATACACAATGAACAATTCCGGTACTATGTACTGTAGGGTCGACAACTGACGTTCAAATGTAAAATCTCCTAAATTCCTGAAGTAAACCGTTTGAGAACCACTGGTTTAGATTAGATTAAATTTGAATATATTAATAGGATAATAAAAATCCAATCAAAAAATGATCTGTGACTTCAAACAGAAAATCAATACAACAAATGTGCATATGAATTCATACCCACAATCATGACACAGAGGGAGAAAAAAAAACTCAAAACAAAATCTTTAGATAGAGTAATAATGCAATCGTAATGGTTACATACTCATTTAAAGCCATAAGGCATAGCCTAAGCTATTGCTTATTTGATTACAAACACCAAAAGTACATTAGGCTCAAATGAGCTAATGCAAAGGGATATTAGCGCTCGTCAGCGGTCAGCGGGCCTAAATGAGATGACGGATATCTCTACAGACCGTGGCGGAGGCGGCTACGGCAGTGATGGTAGGAAGACACAGGCAGCTCAACAGTACCTAATTCACTAAATGTCAAGCTCTCTGATGAAGACTAAAATGGTTGTGAAGTGCAATATGCTTGTGTTTAATGACATCAATAAGCCTTGCAGGAAATTTCATTTATACTACATTATTGCTTCAGTGCCTCAGGTGCTTCTCTTTTGATATATGAGAGAAGAGAATGAGAGGGTCTTGAAAGGGTGTGTGGGTTCTGTTCCAGATGGTCCACGGCCATTCACTCTCACAGATGATTGAGTATATGTGTCCGACAAGATGGCAAGGGGTCTTGTAGATAAGACACGTGAATGCGTGCAACGTTCCCTCATTATGTGCCAATGGAGAGTGGACTGTCCATGCTAACATCACAGGGTGGAAAAACAATATAGCAGAATTATATATCTTCCATATATAGGCAGCAGAAAGTGTATAGTATGGTGGCTGAAGTGGATAATTCGAGTCAAGCATCATATTCAGCTTGAAAAGCAATTTTGCTGCTATTGTACAATAACAGGGTGTTGCTCTTTTGCTTCATCTCAAAATCACAAACAGTCTACGAATAACATATATATATATATATATATATATATATATATATATATATATATATATATATATATATATATATATATATATATATATATTAAATGTAATAGTCTACTGTACATATTACACTGGTTTCAACTGAACAACTAAAGGACAAACAGACATGATAATATGGTAAAAAATAACTAGTCTGTTGGAACCAAAGACAAATCAGGGCTAACACTGACTTCATGGAATCTTTAGGAAATTATTATTTTTTTGTTGCAGGGAATACAAAATAGCTTTGTCTTAAAAAAAAAAAAAGACATCCAGTTCTCTTTTCCTCATTTGTGACCATACTCCATACAAATTTGAGGAAAAAGAGCTTGAAAAATCAGCCACTGTCTTGTTTTGCATTCTTTTAATTTGTACTAATGTCTATTTACAAAGACATAATATCTTATAAAAAGCAGCCATAGAAATATGACTTTTCTAGACCTCATGCAGAGTTTGTACAGTTCACATCATTGAGAGCTTGAGAAATGCCCCAAACAATCCCTGAGCAGCTCTGGGCTATTTTTCTCTCTTCACAAAACAACTTTGAATAGTTCATACATTATTTGTGCAGTATTCAGACAAGATTATTTTCACAGGTTTAACTTTTTGCCCCCAGACTCACAGAACACCCCGTGAGCAGAATTCATACAAAGCGTATATTCGGTGGTGGGAACATCGGGTTCACATAGTTCATTCCTTCATACATCCCTCACAGGTGATGCAATCAAAATTGCTGAACCTTAACATTTCAAACTATCTGCATGTCTATCAGTCTCTGAGGGAGTTCCCCCAGGCCAATATACCGAGAAACAGAGAATCAATTCTCACAGTTAATATCCTAAATAATCATATGGAATATTAGTGTTTGCCTTCGCTGCCCTCTTATAGATAAATTGACATGGAGAGGAGAGCACAATCGCCTGTCATTGTAATTAGAGCACAGTGCTGTCGCATAATTAATATTGTCGTCTTAGTCTGATAATGAAAACCCTGCAGGTAAGAACGCTAAGTGCTCCTCACCTCCCCCTCTAAACGTGATGAGGGTGGTGATCACAGACCCGCTGGAGAGGAGTGTTGTCATGTAAAGCGTGCACCAACTAAAGACTCAAAATGAGGGGTTTTTATTTGAATTGGAATGAAAAAACACATTTTGGAGGGACAAAGCTATTGGTAGATCTGAATCCACAGCTAGAGAATTCCACAGGAGACAATGCACAAAAATCAAACACCCGTCATTCAGAAAATTCTTGCCCCTTGGCTTTTCCTACTGAAAGAGTTACATTTCTTCTAGCTTCCAATATGGTTTTAAAAGGGTCAAATCACACATTTTCTAAATGTTTTTGATATTTTTTTTTACCTTAAATCCACTTAAAATGTTATTTATTTTGATTAAAGTTTTTGGCCAAGCAAAGAAAAAATAACTATAAATTTTTATTTTTAGGAATGCACTTATATTTGTTGAACTTTTTCCTCACTATTTTTTGTCCTTTATAAAAAGAAATTATACAACAAGCCTGATATTATTCTAATATGCTGATGTGGTGCCCAATATTTTTTGTTTTTTTTTTAAATCACTGATAAAAACCGTGAAACTCTTTTTCCAGGATTCTTTGATGAAAAGAAAATTCAAAAGAACAACATTTATTTCAGACATGTTCAAAGTCTCTGAGGTCCAAGTCAAGTCTCAAGTCTTTAAAGTGGAGTCCAAGTCAAGTCTCAAGTCTTTGATCTATTTTTATCAACAGTTCTTTCAGCTAGTTATTGAGGCTAAATCAGTTTTGAAATACTGATTTCATGATACTATTGACCTTTTATTATTTCTCAGACAAAATGCTGCACATTTATTTGTAAAATTGAAATATGTTGAATAACAAAACAAAATTGAAATTTTAAAACAAACAAATGAATAACATAAAAGAAAGAAAACTCATATAAACAAACTAAGGCTTTGCCTGCCCTCTTTTTCCATTTAAAATTAGAGGCAACCACAGTATTTTAAACACAATCCAAACAAAGAGGCTGCATACATGCAGCATAAGCAGTTTTTAATCTAAATTGGATTGTATAATTTCAAAATTTGAAGCAAAAACAGAATGGTCTGACTTTAGTTTTGTGAAACTATCCTATATAAAACATATTTGCAAGAAACAAAACAGCAGACAGGCTGAATTAGAATGCAGATTCACTCTCTGCCAGCAGGTGGCGCTTATGGAACAGCAATTAGACAGGGTTTCCTTGGTTGCTGCTGTAAACAAAGCAGTGTTGCAGTTATGAACACTACTTTAATATGCATTATACAGAGGCAAGATGAAAAGACAATAACATCTAAACTTTTATAAAAACAGTCTCTTCCCTCAGAGATACATTCATATAAACTTCCACACCAAATGACTTCCGTTTTTTACGAGTCTCACGAGTCACGATACCAAGTCAAGTCTCGAGTCAGCTGTTCACGAGTCCAAGTCAAGTTGCAAGTCTTTATTTATGCGACTTAATTGCGACTCGAGTCCAAGTCGCAGACTCGAGTTTCCATCGACCTTCCTGTCGACCTATACTGTCCTATCTAAATAAAAAGGCATAAAACATTAAAAATAATCTTTTAAACTATTGTTTAGAATTCCACAGATGTGTGTACAGAATCTGGGGGAACATTAGACTTAGATAGCGGCTGACAGACATGGGTTTCCGAGAGGCCTATACCAGTGTATGCATAGCGTCACGTTAATTCACCATTCTATCCCGTACAATCTTCTTCTAAGCCAGCAAAACACTAAACCACGTCACACTGCTGGGGTCCCGCATATAAGATACATAAATACAGCCACGTCTCATCTGCCAATGATATGGGTCTCAAATAGGACAATGGGTGACCACACAGGGTCAGCTCCAGGCTTAGACTCCAGGAGGGGGTTTGTTTATGGGCTGCTGATGTGGCGGCCAAGATCTGGAGGATCAGAGAGGAAGGAAGAGCCTTAGCAGGGGGATCTGCAGGGGAGCGGCAGGGAGACAGAGCATATGAGAGCAGGGGGGTCACGCTAATCCCCCCGCAGACACCGTCCTCTGCCAGCTCACGCACCACGCCACAGCTGAGAAAAGAGGGAGCGTGGGAGGAATGGACGGAAAGAGACGATAGAAAGGCAGAGACGCCATGGCGGCCTTGACCAGAGCATGTCATCTGGGTGGGCAAGCGATAAGGTGGACACACACAGCTGAGGGTCTTAATGAAGTGCACTGTTGTCTAAGAAAGTTGATCTGTTTGTGAACTCCCATGCGACAAGAATCCTCTTCAAACAAGGAGGAGGGGGTCTGCAGGCCCCTAGACGAACAGAATAAGTCAGAGAAAGCGATAAAGCGAGAGAAAAGAGAAAAAAAAAAGATCCACAGACCTCCCACAACGGAGGTATTACGACTCAATCTCCCCCGTCCGGCTGACCTCAGCACTCGGGTGATGAGACATTTGTGTTCCACATAGAAAAAAAAGAGGAGCGTCATATGAAACTTTGACCTCTTGCATGATGGGAATCCCGAGGGGAATTGAAAAATGAGGACAGGTGCTTATCAGGTGGTCCCGCTCTGACCCGGACTAATGAGTCTACGGGACACTGGACAGTGAAGGGTAATCAATACTGCAAGATGTGTTTGTCTTAGCTGCTGTATACTGACTTCAGATCAGTCGACCGACAGAGTCTTTTAATGCTACTCGGGCAGGACAGAACAAATGAATGACTTCAAAGCTGTTTGGATAATGACAGTGAGTGAGAGAACGGTACACTGATGGAGTGACAGCACAGGGAAGAGTGGGGAATTACCAATAGATTAAAAGGAAGGAATAAAGAATACATGAAGAAAAGACAAATCCCCAAAACAGAAACACACAAATACAAGGTTGATAAAAGAGGGAGATGTGAATGCTGATTCATGACGAGAGGGTTGAGAAATGAAACAGCTCGGTTGGACTCCCCTTTTCTTGTTTCTCTTTTAAATATTTAACTTTTTGCTGTTGTTAGAGGAAGAAAGTGGGTGCACTTCATGTGATAGTCCCATAAGGCTTCTGTGTGATTCTCCTGTCTGTTGTGTCATTCAAACCATTAAAGACAACATGAAGCAACATTTACAATCTTTTAAGACAAAAAAGACTATTTTCTTTCACATTCCTGATTTTTTGTTCTTTAAGCTGAAAGTCTTTATAATCTTTAAATCAAATTGTCTTAACATGTGCTTTCTCTGAAAAGTTTGTATTCAGGTTCTGCTCCATTCTAATATGTAACTCCCATTTTTGAAAAATCCCAATTCCCAGTTTCTAAAAATCATGTCCCATTCCTACTTTTTCCCCATTGCACACACAAAAGAAGTCACATTACATTAGTGAAATGGGCAGCATGGCTTTACATAGAGTTTAACTTCAGAAAGTAAAATTATCAAGTGTACACTCTAAAAAATACTGGGTTATTTTTTTAATAAAAAAATAACCCAGGCTGCTGGGTTCAGCTTGTTGGGTCATTTTATTGGGTAAGTTTTTTTTATATTTTTACACAGGTGCTGGGTTATTTTAACGCTAGGCTATTTTTTTCTACCTAACCGCTGGGTTGAGCTTGTCTCCAGTGAAACTTCTCAACAACGCAGTTGCTGTGAGCACGCGCTTTTTAAGTCCACAGGAGAGAGCGGTTCTCAGCGCCACTGCCGCCAATTTGGTGCACTCTTTTCGGGAAATAAAGGTTTGCATACATTATTTATAAAGTCTTTAATGTGATGTAAATTATATTATTTTACACAACGCAACATAAGGATGAGATGTCAGCAGCTGTCATCGTTTCGCGCTGGAAACGCCTTTGCCTTGCATAACATAAATGGATTTTATTCGTTATAATACTGAGTGTAATTTAATTTGATGTTAAAATATGTTCTCTAATTTCATTACTGTTTGTTTTTGGGCAGGTTTTGGAGTCAGTCACGCCATCTCTCAGCTACGAGTGAAACGCGACGCCGCGGTCTAAAGTTCGCAGTTCCCCCGCGAACAGCAGCCTTTCACCAGCTCAGATTTTGGTGACACACCGGCATGACAATTTTCACTATTTCGGTAAAAAGCGATTACAGAGAACGGTTGAATACACTTAAATTAAAATGCTACTTCTAAATATGCCTTTTTATTTCTAAAATGCTTGTTAGATGAGTTTAAATGTATGTAATATTGTAAACTATGCTGTATTCACCCAAATAAATTCAATTTGTCTTGTATTTTGTCCATGGGTGTTCTTGCTTAATAATAAATGTTCATCTTTTGATTATTGATGTTGCCTATAGTAATTATGTGTGTGATTTAATATCAATATAATAATTTTTAAACCATAGATGACTTAAATTAAACAATCCAGCATGGTGGGTACAAATTTTTAACCCAACCAGCTGGGTCAAAATTAAAAACAACCCAGAACTGGGTAAAATATGGACGAACCCAGCGACTGGGTTGTTTTTACCCAGCGGTTGGGTTACTGCCCAAAAGGTTGGGTTAGTTAAACATTTAACCCAACTGTTGGTTGAAAACAGCCCAGCATGTGTTCTGTCCAATATTTACCCAGCGCTGGGTTGCCAAATAACCCAAGTTGGGTTGTTTTTAACCCAGCATTTTTTAGAGTGTACACTCTAAAAAATGCTGGGTTAAATACAACCCAGTGGTGGGTAAATATTGGACAGAACGCATGCTGGGCTGTTTTCAACCAACAGTTGGGTTAAATGTTTAACTAACCCAACTGCTGGGTAAAAACAGCCTAGTCGCTGGGTTCGTCCATATTTTATCCAGTTCTGGGTTGTTTTTAACCCAGCAATTTTTAGAGAGTACAGTAACAGATACTGCATATGAAAAAAAACCCCAAAAAAAACCAGGAAGATTCAGACTTGATTTTTGCTGCTGTGATTTGATGCCATAATGAAAATGATTGAACTGCCAAAAAAATGCTTTACTTATAATATTCTTTTCAATTAAGACAAACCATACACTGCAAAAAAAGGTACATTTTGAATTACTATTGTCATTTTTTATTAGTTTTGAAATGTATAATTATTTGTTTACTTTTATTTTAGTGCTTATTTTTCTTCTTATTTATACAACTTACTTTACTTCAGTTAGTTGCCAAGGCAATATTTCAAAGTTTTTCATTCAAAATTGATTTTTTTTTTCAATTAATGAAAACAATTTTCAATAGTTTTAGTTAAAATAGCTATATATGTTGCCTCTATAAACACAAATTCAGGTTTCATCTCTTGCAGCTGGTGGAGGAACATCATATATGTCAACCTTCGAGGAAGCAACGGTTCCTAAATCAATTTTGCTTTACTTTTATAGGGAGCTGTTCTTAACATAAAAACAAAACAAGCATGACTGATGCTATTGTGTGAGCCTGCAGTCACTCTAAAACAGCAATGTTCTTGTGCATTTTGTGTGTTTGTTTGTGGTTGTCTATCTACAGGATATAAAGTGTATTTGTGTTTCCTCACATAATGAAACAGCTGTAACATTTACAGTAACATGCTTTCACTCATTTTTAGCTCAAATGTTACAGTCCAAGTTATGCACCAAAGGTTAACTGCATCACTTCCCAATCCTATTCAACTCCTCTTATGTCACTGTCCGATGTCCTTTCAATTAAAAGCACAAAAAAAAAAAAAAACACTCCCTCTGAGTCAATGTTTCTCTCACACACTCACAGTATAAAGCCAATCAGTATAAAATGTGAGAAAGAGGGGAGTTATCTATGAAATCAAGCCATCTGGGCAGCCCTTCTTCATTAGAATACTGTATGTCTGTCATTCCACAGATGCAGAGAAAGATCCTCATTTATTAACAGCTTAATGCTCTCCCATCTGGAGTCGAGCCCACACTGTGTCACCTAGTGCTGAGAACAGTCACTTACAGCCCTCCACACACACTCTCTCGGTGTGTGTATGTGTGTGTGTTTAAGGTAACTTTCATGACCCTCCGCCCACTGCGAACATACCAACATGGACCCACACAGTACCTGCCACCCACACACAAACTCACACGCCGTCAGACACAAAGTATGAATGCATAAACAGCGTTGTACTGCCAGGGAGGTCAACAAAATGGCCAGGTAAACACACAAAACAAAACACTCGCATATATTGAGGGAGACACACATTCGCAAAAGGCAACAGACACCTGATACTATGATAGGAAAGACACACATTAAGAAATGCTTGCGTACAACTTTAGGAAAAAAACTTAATTAAATGCAGGCAGAGCATCTGAAACCCCCCCATCTATGCCGCCCCCTCCCTCCCCAGCTAACATGGTGATACAAACACACACCCCTCCAAGGCAAACCACTTGCCAATGTTCAGTGATGCAAACCAGCCAATGATCTTACACTTCTGCATGCGTGTGGAATGATGATCCCACCGTGATGAAGAGAGAGGAGAAGAATTGTGGAGAAGTTGGCTATAGAAATAGATGATGGAATGACCCTGAGTTTGACTCCAGCTCCTGCATGTACTGAACGTGTGTGCAGATTGCATTCAAAGATGCTGTAGAACTGCAGTAGAGCATTTAAAACCAAACTAAAATACAAAGATATTGCATGTTCAGAGAGAGTGTTTGGAACAAATACACTAGCTGTCAAATAATTAATCGCATCCAAAATAAAAGTTTTTATTTACATAATCTGTGTACACGATGTATATTTTTTTTTATGTAACTATGTTACATGCATGTATATATTTAAGAAAAATATGTCATGTTTATGTCATTTGACAGCACTAAAATACACCTAATTAGATGATGGACCAATGAATGAATGAATTGAATCCAAGATGCACGTTCAAGATTATACATTATTATAAACAATTCAATAAGTCAATAAGGTGCAATGCTGTTCGGACAGCAAAGTCCCAAAATATCTTCTTTTTGTGCTCCACAGAAGAAACAAATAACAACATGAGGGTGAGTAAATGATGACAGAATTTTCATTGTTGGATGAACTATGCCTTGTAAAATAATTATGTCTGATTATAATTTTGCTATGCCTAATGTCTCCTATAAACTGAAAATTCTTGACAGGAAATAAAAAAAAAAACTCATTTATTAGACTAAAGACATTATTATTATTATTATTATTATTATTATTATTATTATTATTATTATTATAAGACATTATTATTCCACACTTCAACCATCAAGGTTGCAGGGAAATATGAAATGTTATTCCTTGTACTTCACCAACTTTTTTGAGAGGAAACTTCTTCAATGCCTTACTTTGTGGGGAATATCCTTGATCGTTTTCTTTGAAAGGCGGGTTACTCTTTGCCAGAGCTTCCTTGCATTCTTTGAAGAAATATGGCCTCCGTTTCATATTTTTTCAACAAGACCAATGTAATATTTCTTTCTGGATTTGAATATAAAACTCACTATAACTATCAGGTAAGTCACTGACATAGTTTACCCTTACACATCTGGCACACTTTACCTCGCAACTACTGAATATTTAAATTTGTCAATCAATTTAAATTCATTTTTAACTACATATTTTCCTCATTTTGCACTGCTTTGGCAATACAAGACATGCCAATAATAATCATCAAACCTTATGGGCCGAGATGCTTTTGCTTGAGTCTCTCTCTCTCTCAGTGAACCTGTCAGGGTAAACCTGTGGTCCAGCAGCTCATTCAGGCCCAGCTGAAGTGCAAATTGGACATCTGGTGCTGCCTCCAGTCTCACAAAGACTCTCGCCCACTTCTGTACCCCACATTCACACTCTCAAATCTGAGAACGCTGGAACACAGGGACACACCACCAACAGTGGCATTCACAGACACAAGACAGAGACAGTCGGAGCAAGAAATCACGTTTTCATCTGAATCTGGCCTCCGTATGCATTATGGCTAGAACAGCACTGAATTCACACACTTCTGTCACATTCTGTGCTGATTGCAGGGGAAAGACAGAAATTCTTTGAATGGATTCAGATATGGTGATGCATGCTTAACAGAGCTGAGAGTACTACATTCTCACTTGTAGCTGAATGCATTGTCAAAAATGATAAAAAATAATCAATCATTGCATTTTTTACTTTTACTTTTTACTCTGTATTTCTTTATAATGTAGAAAAAAAAAACTAAATGTGCATTCAAAGAGAGAAATAGGTCTAATTTTGTTTATATAATTATGATTAAGAATGTATTTAAGAATTAATTTTTTTATATATATCATGGTTATTAACATATTTAGAAACCATGGTATTTATATGGTACTTGAATACCAATCCCACGTCACATTTCTTGGAAAGGAAAGGATTTTTTTTTAAACAGAAATCTGGCCTCAATTTTTAATTTTTTAACAAGACCAGCGTAATAGTACTTTCTGCACTTATGTAAAGCTCACATGGCAGATAAATAAATAAATAAATAAATAAACTGCTAGAGTAAATGGCTATGGTATTTGGTGTAAATTGTACTATACACGGCTGACTAAGAGCATGATACTGCCAAAGTCTGTGTTGAACTTTACAACAACAAGTAACATCATTGGGATGGCTTTGTACCGCCAATCTATTTTTGCAGGATAGCTAGAAATGACTTAAGGGATGAGGTATAACTATTTTCATTCTAGCCTGCTTAATGAATGCAGGCTACCACAAACAGTACTTTAATATCAGGTGCCACACAAGTGATTTGATATCACATGCATCTATATTGCAAACATACATCACAAAATCATCTAACCCTGCTCAACCGAATCCTTTCAAATTCAAAACAATATCACAAAATCCAACCTGCTTTCACTTCCACTCTACTTTGAATTCACTCAAGAGAAGTTCATGAAATCTGGTCACCTGCTGTTCAGCTCTGAAACGTTTGCTTTATGTTTTAGCCACATAAACAGATATGTAATGATAATAGGGGAGAAGTGTTTTGTTTTGTTCTTAAAGGGCCATTTCTCCTAGGATCATACCTGGACCAAAAATAAAATGCACATATAATCCTAAAAGAGTCAATCTCTTTCCTTTGAACATCAAACGAATATGCACTACAAATAAAGTCAAAGAATACAGATGTAAATGAACAAAGATAATTAAGTGCATGGATACACAAATTAACTTAAAACTCAGTGAACTGCATTTGAACTTTCAAAGCCACAGGCAGCCTACAGCAGAAAAAGAAACTTTCCTGAAGGCACACACAAGTACACACACAGTCTAATAAGCCAATATGTGATACACATCAAAATATGAACAATCAACAAAAACCTTAAAGCTTATAACATGCACACAGCCCTGGAGCGTGGTAAAGCGTGAAGGTGTGAACAGTGAGTGTGCTGTAAATCAGAGCTCACTCAGACTAAACATAACAACCAAAAAAAGATGAAAGACAATCTATAATAACAATAAAGACAATGTATAATAAAGACCACGTTCACACCTTAAAAATGTTCCATGTGAAAATCCATGTGACTCAAATAACTTTGGTGGTGCTGTGTGGTTGTAAAAAAGTATGTTTGACCTTGAAATAAGTAAAAAAAAAAATAAATAAATAAATAAACTCTAAATAAAATCAATAAATGCATACATACACTACCATTCAAAAGTTTGAAGTCAGTAAGTTTTTTGTTTGTTTGTTTGCAAAACCAGTCTCTTACTGAATATATTTGATAATACAGTAAAATAAATAAATAAAATTGTGAAATTATTGCAACTTAAAATAAATGTTTTCTATTTTAATATAATATATTAATATAACTTAACAATCAATCAATCAACAAACAAACAAATAAACAAATAAATAATACTGAGCCCAAACATTTAAAAGGTAGTGTAAATAAATAAATCAGTACTCAAAGATGTTCTATAAAATTGAATTATTGCATACATAATTTCCCAAACTGATTTGTGAAGATAATACAATAGAACATTTGTAGGGGTGCACGATAAATATCGGGCGATAATTAATGCACATCTTGTCAGTAAAGCCGGTTCTCTAATCAGCGGTAAATTCCAACACGTGCGTGATTTCACATTAAGCAGCATTTACTACACAGAGCCGTTGTTCACCGACAAGCTGCGTAAATCCATGTTCATTATCAGCGTGGTTTTGCGCAGCTTGTCAGTTAACAGCGGCTCTGTGTAGTAAATGCTGCTCAATGTGAAATCACGCACGTGTTGGAATTTACCGCTGATTAGAGAACCGGCTTTACTGACAAGATGCGCATTAATTATCGCCCGATATTTATCGTGCACCCCTAAACATTTGTGTGTACTTTTTTTTTTTAATTACAACATTACCTCTCCCAGCGCTTCATATCTTTTCTGGTTCCATCTATGCAGGTCCTCTTTATAGTTGAAGACAAATGGCTCCCCTGTGTGTATGTGTCTCAACTGACCATCTACAGAAAAGAAAAAAAAATACATAACTGTATAATTTTGTAATAAAATCATAAAAAGTGATGTCTTTAAGAGCTTAATACCACCTAAATTTGGTTTGTGTAAAAGGGCTTCCATAAACAAACAGTTTGTAACTCAAAAAAGACAGCGCACACTTATTCTGCTATCTATTCACAATAAGGTTTGAAGGGACATTTCCTGCTTGGGTCCGAGACTGGACGCTATTAATTTTATTATCTTTAACCTCTCTATAACATTTCTCCCACAGTTCTACTTCAACAGCAGATGAAGGGAATATTAAGGACAATATTAGTGCAGAGTATCTTGAAGTGGAGCGTGAGGGACGGCATGTAGCCAAAGTCATTGTGAGCCAACAAGAAAAGAATGTTCTCCAACATAAAAGTAAGACGTCTTTGATTGGCCATGACACACATGAAAGCCTTGTTGTTTTCACAGCAAGGGCACAACATTGGCAGACTTGAACTCAAGTGAATCACTCTTTACCTTCACATTCACCAATCACTTTGCACCTGCAGTTTGAGGAGCATCAAACACCTCCGCCAAACCTATTCTCAATGAGCAGTTGGGATCCAATGAAACACTTCCAATGAAAGCCTTAGTATTTGAGGCCTTGAGGGCCAACCATAGTCCACACACAGCCTGCAGAAGTCATTCTACCTGTCAGGCTGTGACCTTCAGTTCAGAACCTCAGGCCTGCTTGATGTGCATCATTCCCCTTCATGCAATTAAATACGTTTGGCTGGCGTCCCCCCATCTGGCAGGTACAAGCCCTGCGAACGGCTAACGCTTCTCCTGTCCCCTTACTTCGGCCTTCTGGGACATCTGGCAGGCCTTCCTCAGACAGCTGGTGCTGCAATAGCGGTCTCTCAGCCACTGTACCTCAAGCCACCAGAGATCTGAGAGCGTGCGAGTGCGTGAGTGTGGCTGGACCGCTGCAAATATTCCCTCCTATGAGCATCCTTTGAGGGGCTCGTTTGAGAGCGGGCCAGCCGACTTCATTCAAAGTGACCCACTTGAATGCCACTGTTCTGCCAAGGCTGGACAATGAGGCCTGGCTTTTGCCAAGTACTGATGCTGCTAAACAGCTGCTTAGGTGGATGAGGTAAACAACACCACCATGCATGGTTAGGACTAATGGAGTTTCAGGGGAAGGGCTGAATGACTGGCATATATGCAATCCCATCCACTTTTTGGACAACATTTTTTTAATTAGTAATTTTGTACTATACTATATTGTAGTACTGACAAACAACATTTGTCCAGCTCAACCATACAACCCTGCTACCTACGTTAGAGTCATTAAAAAAATAACTTTCCTTCATTTAAGGGCAAAATAAGACTGAAACCATATATTAACATTTGGTCCCAAACTAGCTATAGCCCCTTGTGAGTGAGAGCCAGACTTGAAACATTGTTGCCTACTATTACTTTTTAATATTTCAAATATACAGTATGTATTAACTGTATGTTATTTAATTGTATATATTGCATATCCATGCATATTATTACATGGTATATAACGTTACATGGTACAAAAAGTGTTTTTCGGGTGCTATGAGAATACCATTTTTTTGGATATGCTTTGATATTCTTTAAAATACCTTACCAATAGCATTAATATATATCACCGTTCAAAAAAATTGGGTTGTAAGTAATGTTTTTTAGAAGAAATCTCTTACATGTTAAGGCTTGCTTGATTGATTGGTTAATTGATTGATTGATTGATTCAAAAACCCCACAAAAACATTAATATTGTAGAATATTATAACATTTAAATGTTTTCACTATTTAAATTTATTTTAAAACACAATTTATTCCTATGATGAATTTTCAGCAGCCATTATTCCAGTCTTCAATGTCACATGATCATTTCAAAATCACTCCAATATGCTGAGTTGGTGATTTGGTTATTATTATCCATGTTAAAAACAATTGAGCTGCTTAATATTTTTGTGGAAACTATGACACATGCTACAGGATTATTTGATAAGCAGAAAGTTCAAAATAACAGCAATTACATTTAATGAAATAGAAATCTTTTGTAACAATAATGTCTTTACACTTTTTATCAAATTAATGCATCCTTGCAGAGTAAAAGTATTAATAAATAAAATAAAATAAAATAATTCTTACAGAACCCAAATTTATGAATGGTACTCCCCTTACTTTTTGTGAGGGCACCAAACATTCCTATTAATACAATTCTATTCCACCAAACAATACGACACTGAATAACAAATATAGAAAATGGTTTCTAACATTTCTGAAAGGATTTTTAAGAAAGATAGGCCCATCTATTCTACTGTTGACACAGAGGAACAATGAAGCCTCAAACCAGTGTTAAATCTAATAGTGACCTCTCTGATTGCCAATGCGTGAAGTTAAAATACTCAAAGCATACACACATAACACAAATAGCCTTGGGGCCTCATACTTTTGCAATCACCCTAGTGCATGGCTCCACAAAAAGAAAAACAGCTTTGAAGATAAAAGATTCCATAAGCACTTTCATTCCCCTCATTCTCAAAGCTCCAGCACTTTTTGCACAGTTAGCAGGTGATAAATCCAACATGGCTAAATCAGAGAGTATTACACTATTCGCTTTCATCGTTAGCTGTTCAACAACATGTACCACTAAAAGGCCATATATCAACAATGAACTCCAAAAGCATGGCCGCTCCTTTGAGATAGGATGGGAAAGAGAATTAGGGAAAGAATGAGAGAGACAGTGGAAGGGAGAGAGAGAGAGATTGAGATAGCATGCGTTAGCGTAAAAAAAAGAAAAAAAGAAAGTCAAATCAATTATACATTCACAAAGGGGTGAAGAGAAACACTACTACCAAAAGTGCCTAACAGAAGGAAGAGGGGATCTAATGAAACCAACATGCAGTGGAAGTTCAGCTCCATCGTCTTCATAACACAGGCTCTCTGAGGAATATCCCCCTTCAACTTATTCTCCCTGCTTTAACCTGGCATAATTAGCATGCTTTCTCAATTTTTAGCTTAATGAGGTATACATAACCTTGGATTTCCAGTAATGAACGAGCTGAAGGCGGACTGGGATGAAGTCATCATGCCACATGATTTCGGGAAGGGGAAAAAAACAATCATTTCAAATGCATATGTATTTCTTGTAGGGTTATCTCAGATCACTGATTAAAAAAAAAAAAAAAAAAAATAGAAGAAGAAAAGAGAAAAAAATGCACAAAAATTAAAAAGCAGTTTCCACAAATAGGGTACACTGTGATTTCCCATTATTTAAGGGGGAAAGAAAGAAAGAAAGAAAGAAAGAAAGAAAGAAAGAAAGAAAGAAAGAAAGAAAGAAAGAAAGAAAGAAAGAAAGAAAAAGAATTTAAATGTTTTTGTTGCGAAAACTATTAAAGATGTTGGATAAAAAAAAGCAGGTCATTTTAAACACATCAAACACATAAAATAATCATAATATTTGTGAAGCTGTACTATTTAACCCCTGTTACCAAAGTTATTGAAATTATTAAAATTAAACTAATATTTTACTTTAATTTATTGTAAATATTTATCTATCCCTAGTGAATTAAAACTTAATTTAGGCAAAAGCGGCAAGTAATCTTGATAGAATTTTATTTATAAATCTTATAAATGATTACACATTACTAAAATAATAATAATAATAATTTTTTAAAATAATTTTGATGTTTGTTTAATAATTATTACATCACTCAAATCAAGGTTTTAAACTATATTTACATATGTCCAGTTGGTATTTGTCTCATATAATATAGTTTAACCATCAACATTTTCTAAAGTCTATGCACTGATTATTTGACTTTTTTTGTATCCAATCTGAATTATTGCTAGAAAATAACATCACTCAAATCAAGGATTTAAACTATATTTACACACACACACATCTGCATTTGGCTCGTATAATGTTTAGTTTAACGATTAACATTTTATAAATGCTCTGCACCCCACTGGCTGACCTTAAACCCTATTTTGTATCCTATTTGAGCAAAATGACAAAATGACCTTGCATTAAAAAGCTAATGTTCAGAACTATACTTTAGCTCAATGCCATTCTACATTCATCTCAGAGAGTGGGAAAAGAAGTTACAAAGTGAAACTTTCTTATAAAATCGAATAAAAGTGATACTCTTCACTGAGAGACTGATATAAGGTATTCCAGACGCTAACAGGAGGCGTTTTAGAGAGAGGAGCAAGGTTATGCAAATCTAGCCGTCAAACAGAGCACAAGGCTGAGTAAGCCACTGACAGCCCATAGCATGCACAACTTGTCCATTCAGCTGCCACAGACTCCAGAGACTCTGAAACAGACAGCGCTATCACAGCCTGCTGCTTGCTGTCAATATCCAATGAAACCCTCTGCACACTTCTAATGCATTCAACCCTTCAGAACCACAGACAAGATACAAAATCATGTTATTAAAGTACAAGCCCAAGCGCTATTTGATAGTCTAGATGGCATGTATGTCATAGTGTGAAATAATTTACTGTCTAAAAATGTTTAGAGTAAAGACAAGCCAAAGGTCTTACGCTCATTGAAGGCATATTCAAACTCATTCAGAGTTTCAGGAAAGTTCAGTGGAGGTTCGTCTTTTTTCATCAGCTCGTCTAAATCTATCCTGGACAGTAAATCTAGAAAATAAATAAATTAGTTAATGTTTTAAATTTAAAAATGTAATAAGCACATGAAATAACCCCCTTAAAATGTGTAATTTAATATGTATGTATACATACATGTATACACGCACAGTGTGTATTCATAACTGCTGCCTTTACCTTTTAATGCAGTAGTTTTTTCTTTTTCTTCTTGTGCCAAGAGCTGGGCCATAGTTATCCAAACAAAACAGAAGAGGAAGATGCTGGCTCTGACAGGCATGGACACACCACTACAGAAATATTACTGCACGTCACCCTGATCAAGAATAAATAAATATAAATAAATATACAAACAAATACATATATACAAACAAATATTATAAACAAGCTTTCAATGCTATGACCTTTATCGTAACAACACCATCACAACACGTTTGCCTGAGTTTCCTGTAAATTCATTACCATGAATGTATATAATGCATTATGAAAAATTATAATGTAATATTAACAGTAACTATAACAGTAAAATTATAAAGCAGTAATATTCAAATATTTCAAACATTAGACTGATTGTCAAACTGCTACAGAGGTGTCACAAATCATTAAAATAAAATTATAATAATAAAAACAGCAAATAATAAAAAGCTTTTTAAAACAACTTTTACAATTAAATCACAAAACATTAAAACGTGATTATGCATGTTTCAATTTATCAGTTAAATCATATTTAAATAATATTAATACTATCAATAATGTTTGGGACAAACAGCTGACCAAAACTATAATAATATATTAAATGTATTTAATGATATGTAACTACATGTAATTTTGACTAGTGCAAATAATCATTAATAATAACAATAATCTGATTATATACTGGCTTTTTTCAAATTAAAAAAAAAAAAAAATGCATAAATATTGACAGAGAAATTGTTGGGCAACGTAGCTTTTAAAGTTTCTAGCTTCTAATGTTACCGTTGTGGTTTTATAATGCTGAGGCAAACGGAAAAGTCGTTGTGTTGAATCTAATCGTACTTCAGTGACAGGTCAGACTGTTTATGGTGGTAACTAGCATTAGCTAACAGCTTGGTTCAGGTCTAAAAGCAAGCGTGCTGAAGTGAGAGACTCACAAGCGCCTGAATCTCAGTGTCTGCATTTAGAGAAACACAGTGAAAGCAGCGATCTGCTGTTTGCGACTTGATCGGAGCATGTAAACATAGTAAAAGATTCCCTGCGTGGACCCCAGCCAGTGTTTATAAACAACTACTCATCACACAAATGGGAGAAAAACTTCACAAAGCGCAGATAGTTAAAGCAGCGATACGGATCACCCTGCTGAAGAGCTAGATGAAGACAGTGGGAGATGTAAATATGTATTTGCATGCATGTCGCTCCGCTCACGTACCATAACAACAAGCACATGTGAGATTTCACACATCCTGCTTCCTCCTTCTGCTAAACAGGAAGACACACTTCCGTCTCCTCGGAAACGGAAGCGGTTTACACGCGTTCCAGCTGATTGGCGGGATTTAAACAGACAGCGCCGCTTTTCACACAGACACAGAAGAGCTGTACTAAACGTACGGATGCATATGATGTACAAACGTTTCCTTTATAGTTATAGGCAATAAGCTAAAGCTAATAATGTTTTTGATATCATTTTTTTGTACTATACATAAAATCTCCTAAAAGAAAATTCACGTCTTTGTAAATGAATCAATAATTATCACATGCATATAGTGTATATGTCACTGTAAAATCACTGTGAACCAAATGCAGACTTTTGAAAAATAAATATAATAAAATAAGTACATAATTCACATAAAGCCCTTTTTTAATATCAATTTCTGGCATGCTGAAAAAAATGGCTAAATCAAAGGCTGTCGTTTTATTATAAATTTTGTTTTATTTCAGCTAGTTTACACAGTGAAATTTCATTTTGTTAAGTTTTGTTTAGTTTATCTTGAAGTAAAATAACTGAAACTAACATTTAAGTTTAGAAAAATTTATGAAAACTATATAGACATAAAAACTGAGAAACACAACAAAATTATTAAAAGCTTAGTTAAAATTAAAATAAAACCAGAAAACATAGAAATACAAACAAATTATATATATATATATATATACACACACACACACACACACACATATATATATATGTATATATATATATATATATATATACACACACATATTTATGAGGTGCCAAACAGGAAATAATTATATAAAAATCTGAATATATAGATGCAAATTGTGAATATATAGTGTTAACCTATCAAAATAAATCATGTAACATATATAATAAAGTTGTATCAATGCACATTTCCCGCCAGTCCTGTGTAAACTATGGCATGCAAAGTTTATTTATTTGTTTATTTATTTTATTTTTTATATCAATAAGAGAACAGTCTGAAGTAACATTAGCTGCTCACTTAAACAATCTTGCTCATCTCAGTCTGCTCAGTCTTAGTGATGTTAGTGCCCTACACGATGTTATAATGGACTATTTCACATCCACAGATGAAGGATCGGATGATGAAGTTACTAAAGAGGACAAGCAGTTGCGCTGCGCTCACTTTTCTAAATGTAAACTACAAGGTAGCTACACTATTCGTGCTATCTAAACATACAAGGGGTGATCAAAAGTTTAGAGACTATGCCCATCATGATAAACAACGGAAACAATGTTTTTATTATTATTATACATTCATTGACTGACTGAAACTAAAGAAAACCACCAGTAATATTCCCCTTCCAGCAAGTAATGCTCCAAAATCAGTTTCCTCATAACTGTTATATTATCATTTGTTTAACAGATCAGTGGAGTACAGTTTTCAATTGAGCATGCATCCAATAAAGAGTGGAGTCATATTTCATCAAAACCTTGAGATTTATTAGAATTCACAGTGTTTTTTTGTTTATTACTGATCTGCAACTGTAATTTCACATCCACAGCACATCACTTTTAACAATCTTCTTAGCAGCTACATACACTTTTTTACACCGGTCATTTGGTTCTCCTGTTATGTAATCACTGGGCTAT
This sequence comes from Spinibarbus caldwelli, assembly GCA_039654775.1. NCBI lineage: Eukaryota > Metazoa > Chordata > Actinopteri > Cypriniformes > Cyprinidae > Spinibarbus > Spinibarbus caldwelli. The sequence continues at coordinate 23,954,231 of CM077222.1, read as the reverse complement.
GTTTCTTGGCTTTTATCGAAGTATATTTTCTTTAACTGATCCACTACAATCTTCTCTTCATCCTCCAGTGCTGCAGCATCTTGCATCTCCCACCTGCATTTCACAAACACAGAAAACAGAAATGTGTGTTAAGCCAACTCTAGAAAACACTGGTAAAACACAGATCTTCCTTAAGCATACAACTTCTTTACAGCTTCACAGTCAATCTCTTGTGGGCGATAGTGAGTATACAAAGATGTGAAAAATAACATTATACTCGTGCTGCATCACACTGCCAATGTCTGTTTATCACATCTGATGCATATTATTGCACACAAAAATGCAAGAGCTGGATGAAATCACCAGTTTCAATTTGTTTGGTTGGTATTAATCAATGTCTAGTAGCCAGGGTATATGGGCTTCTTTATTATTCTACCTGAAAATTAAAGACTGGAATAAACTACACAACTTTTGCTTAGATTTGCAGTCTTCAGATTTTGGACAGTTGGATTACACAGAAAATCATACAGTGTATGATGAACACTAACTTTTTTTTTTTATTAGCTTCAGATTATTACTCCATCCAGTCTATGGATATAAACCATGTTTGATATTTTGAGTAATATTTTGTAGAACACATATCGCATTTGTCACACGTTTCCTTATAACAATTTCCGAAGGGTCATGTGGCACTGAAGACTGGACTAATGGCTGCTGAAATTTCAGCATTGCTTTCACAGGAATAAATTACATCTTTTAAGTTTTAATAACATTTTTTAATAACATTTTTAATAACAATTTAACATTTAATAACAATATTATAGTTTTTATTATATATAGCGTATGTCAATTAAATAATCAATTCTTATTTTTGGACAGCCCAAAATTCTGATCACAATATCTACACGCATTTACAAAAAGTTTTAATATCTGGTATTTTACTTTTTTCCCTAACCCAAAAGGACTAGCATTCTGTGATAAAATGTAATGGATATATATATATATATATATATACTTTCAGGTTAAAAAAATGGTTTAACATGTTGCTAAGTGAGGAAAAAAGTATAAAAAGAGAAGATAATCTATAGTATCCAATCACAGCCATCATCTGTACGCCGATGCTTATTTCCTCACCGCAAAGAGCATCTTTCAACATCACACACTTGTATTTGTTACAAAGTGTGTACATCCCTCCTTTTATCTTTCTCTGTGTGAGGTGAAGACACCTTTTCAGATGATGATGTATAGTGTCCATATATTCAGTAGTGGTACAAAAGCCTATCAAGGGACGAGATCTGTGCACATATAGCAGCTATAGCAACGTGGCCACATTGATTGAGCTTCCACCTCAGTCATTGTGAACGTGTCGCTATCAGACAAGCTCTTTTCTCCTCTATGGATGGCTGTGTCACTGTGGTAATTACAGTCTATATGGGGAGGATTTGTTTATGTAAATATGTGTGTTTGATGCATGGGGCCCTCTCGGGCACATCTCCTATCAGAGTGGTGTCTCTTTCCTCCTGTCAGAGTCACCTTAACAGAACCACTGGGCCTGAACCTGACAGCAACAGCTCGACAGATGAGTGTGTGTGGGTTTTGCGCATTTATTTTCTGTCGTCTCTCACTTTCTTTTTCTCCTGCACTGGTGGTATAGAAGGATTGCGGTCCTCGGGCAAGGCCCTGGGGCACCAGCGTCTTCAGAGACACAATTATGTGATAAAATGCCCAAATAACAAGAAATTACATTGCAAATATGAGAAATCAAGTTGCAATTATGAAAATGAACACTATACAACAGACGACAACGTATTATAGCTAGTACACAACATCAAATCTTTGATAAGGAGTTTATGAATAAATACTATTTGCCATTTTTTTCTTTCTTTATATGAAAGCAAAGTTGCATGCCTATCTATATCAACAGTCAAACATCTGCAGCAGCATGTTTTCAGGTGTCTCAGCTGGAGGCCTTGACCTTGAGAAGACACCAGTTGGCCTGTTTCATAGGCTGTCTTTTGTTGTTCTGCAAACGTTCAAAGTTGAAATTGAGTCATTTCAATAGAATTAGGGATTTTGCAATGGGTACAAGTTGGTCACACGAATTTGCTGTGTTGAGCAACAAAAAGTTTTTTGTTTGAAAGTAGTGATGCACCAAATTTATTTATTTATTTTTGTACCAAAACACAGAAACTGGAAGATAAATTTTGGTTACTAAATTTACAAAATTGAAGTCAGTATGTCATTCAGGGTGATAAATCATGTCGTAGTAACAGCTTCACAGTATTTAACAAGAAAGTAAAAAATAATTATGTAAACGTCAAAAATGAGGCAAATACAATAGTGTCAATATTCAGCTCCAGTCAGTTCAGTGTTAATTTAATTCACCTATAACTGTGTAAAATTCATTCATTACAAAACAAGTTCAATCCAGCGATAAGCAACTCTACTAAAGACAGCAGTGTCTTTATTCAGCTCCAGAGTGTTGATTCTTTTCAGTTCAACTGCAGTGTTGATGTTGCAAAATTCATGAATTATGAACGAATTTGATTAAACAATAAAGCAGGTCTACAGAAGACAATGTCATCATTATTTAGCTTAATTCAGTTCAAGTTATGTTCTCATCTGAGTGTCAGTGCCGTCAAATCGATATTACTGAATATTAATTGTCTTTTAGACCACAACTAAGCAAGCCAACGACAATGGTGGCAAGAAACCCAAACTCCATCAAGTGACAGAAAGTGACTAAAATGACTTCTGTGTGAGCTGTGCTTCATACACTGTTGCCCCATTGACAATAGTCAAACAACACATTCAATTTTTGCCCATGCAATTTCACAATAAGTCTGCACAGGAAATATGTGCACACTCTGAAGCGCCAGAAGGAAACAACCCAGGCAAATGTCAAACGGCCAGTCTCTCATCTCTGGTCAGTCATTACTTCGGCGCTACAAACAAATAACAAATAATGGAGAACACATGGAAAACACAATATTTACAAATGTCAGGGACGTGCCGAAATGAACAAGAGAGAGAGAAGGCGAGGGTCGGGGAGGAAGAAGTGAAGACGCTAAAGGTTTTTTCAATGTTTAATTTTCAAATAGGATTAAGCAGAATGACATTTAGCTGAAGGTTACTCGCCCGGTGCTTGCTTGTCGTTGTCTTAGCTGATATTGATATTCAGGCGGTGGTCTGCAGCTTGTCAGTGAGACAAACATGCTTGATGAATGAGAACGTGAGCCACAGGGAAGTGTTAAGTACAAATTTGAAACTGGGTCAAGGTTTTTTTTTGTTTTTTTTTTTCTTCAGGAGAGAATATGTAGATACATGGTAAAATTACCTAGTAAACACCTCAATAACTTCCGTTTGTGTCCACCTATGATGTTAAGAGCATATATCTTAAGTACCTCCGTTTATCAATGTCAGCATAGAATCTCTAACTTTTGGGCGTACAGTATGGATGCACACCTGCAAAGAACAGTAGAAAATCAAAATGTGTCAATAAAGTAAAATTTCTCATTCGGGTCATCAATCAAAAAGTACAGGTGTAATACCGTCGAGCCTCGTCTCGGTTTTTCACTATGTGACAAGACGTGGTAATAAGTCAAACCTGAGCCTCTTTTTCATAGTAGTGAATATCTAATGTGTCCTCACTGAGTTTCCAGTCTTTTAATGTTTCCTGACAAATACTAAGTGTCAGGCAGGTAATTCAGCAGGCTTCTCTATCTTAATAAGCCCGGTGTGATGTGGTCTTTCAGTCTTATTGCGCGGCTCATTTTTCATGCATTAATACCACTCTTGCTGACTCGGCTCTTCCTCTGCATAAAGATCAGTCTACACGCATTATGAGCCATATATTTACAGATTCCATATAGTCCAGCGGAAATCAGCTCGCTGACACCCTGCAGCCGTGTTTGCCTGCATGTTGTGCTTGTTTGTTAATATCTGCATGTATTCCATGCATAGAGTTACAATTCACAAAAGTATGCTTTTCACTGGTGAAGTACATATTTTTGGATATGTAAAGAAAGAATGTGAGCACATTTAAGCATTCACATCTAGCTAAATTCATTAGCTTCAAATTAATTTTCACTTAACATTTCATACATACAAAACTTCAGTTTGACCATTCCTCACTGTTTCTGTTAACTTTTTCAACTGAAGAAAAAAATTAACCCTCTTCTGTTGAAGAAATCTGTCTGTAGAAATCTACTGGAAATTGTCAGCACCGATAGCCTAGTGGGCAGTGCGCTGACATACCGTTGTGTAACACCGTTGTGTTACGGGTGTCCCAAGTTCGAATCTCGGCTCGAGAGCCTTTACAGATCCCGCCCCCCTCTCTCTCCCCCACTTCACTTCCTGTCTGCTTTACACTGTCCTGTTGTAATAAAGGTAAAAATGCCAAAAAATAAATCTAACAAACAAACAAAAGAAGAAATCTACTGGAAATAGTAGGCCGTCCAGGCACACAAGGATGGATTATTATGGGACCAATGGGCCAGTGACACTTAAGAGCCCTGAGCTGCGGGCCTGCGCTAAGTGAAACCTAAAAAATAATGTGGTTCAAATTGATATTGATGGACATGAATATGTACAATTAAGACACTGCAGTAAGATAGCATATTAATTGTTTTATACTATTATCATACTCAGCATTAAAGTGATTAAAAAGTCATTCAGAAGACAGAATTTTTGTAAAAGATGTGTATTTTAAATAAATGTTGTTCTTTTGAACTTTCTATTCATCAAATAACCCTAAAAAATTAAAATAAAATAAAATAAAATAAATCACAGCTTCCACAGAAATATTAAGCAGCACGACTGTTTTCAACATGACACTAATAAAAATTTTGAGAAGAAAATCAGCATATTAGAATGATTTCTGAAGGATCATGTGACACTAAAGACTGGAATTAATGGCTGCTGAAAATTCATCTAATAAATAAATTATCCTAGTGGGAAAAAAATAAAATAAAATACTTTTTTGTGCTATATACCACAAATGCATTTACATATTTATGTGCTTAATAAAAATACCCTGCAATTGTACTTTTGGTATACTAAACTGGTATACCTAAAGTCTGGAAATTGGAACAACAAATTTTGTGCTTAACACACTTTAATTGTGCAGAAGCAATGCTGAGGTCCAACTGAAGTATATTTGACTGTGCTAAAGTGGAACTATTGCAAGTATTGTTCAGGTACACTTTAAATAACTTACATTTAAAGACAGAGATCATACAATCTTTCTTAATAGTGACATTAAAACACATTTTAGCCATAATATTAAGAAATGTGCATTGTGCGATAAATGAATACTCCAGATAAAGTTTAATTATAATTTTATCAGTAAGTCTTAAGTGATATATCAATAAATGTGTTCATGGATTTGAAGTATACATGGGCCAATTTTAACATTCAGACGGTGCCCATGAAAGTCATTTAATGTTGAAGCTATCTATCTTCACAGTAGGATCCGCACCAGTGGTTCCTCACAGATCAAGCCTGAAGAACAAGCCGAGTAAGTCTCTGGCACTTCTATACACTGTTCCTATCACATTAAAGTCTGGAGATCTTAACACTGTGCCATGTACTGCATGAGCAGCCCCATTTAGAAGAAGAGAGAAGGAGAAAGAACAGCAGAGGCTATTAGACTAACTGTCAGCTAGCAGAGTGGTTTTCCTCTACATGTTTTCGGGCAAACAGACTACCATCACAGTTGCCGACAGGTACCTGTGTTTGTTTAAATGTGCGTCTGTCAAACAAAGAGCAATGTGATGCTCAACATGGGCAAAGAAATGGCAAGCTGACAAGTCACGCTAATCAGAGGCTTTGCACATGCTTAGCACTTCAAGGATCCATCATAACCCAAACCTAAATATTTAAAGTGCTCAACTTTCTGAAAAGGTCAGGGCTTTCCATGCATGCCACGGAGGAGAGGAGATGTTCTGAGGGGAGAGAGCGCTCAGAACAGGGACCGGCCGTTCTGGCCTTGCCCTGGGATGTGAGGAATCCAGTTCATTTCATGCTTATGGCTTTGCCCTTTGGAAACCACAGAGGTGCTCTGCAGAGAAAAGGTTGTTCAAATACCTACAGATCTGAAAAGTACTGTTGAATACAGAAAAATGCTTGAGCCAGATAGGTGTGACTTCAATAATCCTGTTCTATCAAAACCTTTTTTGAAGATTTCAGTCCGTGTCTGTTAGCTCTGATGTTATCTGTATGCTAGTGCAGTCCTAAAATTTGACAAAAATGTCTTTTTGTACAGTGGTTCTTGTCTGGCTTTACGTCACAACACAGATTTTACATTGAACATCAAGTAGTGACAAAAAATTGTTTATCGTACCAAAAAAAAAAAAAAAAATCCCTGGGTAATCCTTTACAATAATATTCATTTTGTTAACTTAAGTACGCATTAGGCATAAACTATCAATGAACGACATATTTAATCTATGTTAATGTTAATTTAGAAATTTATACAACTTAAAGTATCAGTATATGAAGAAATGAACTTTTAACAAGATGCTTTAAATGCTGCTAAAGTATTGCACTACTAATGTTAAAGAATAGATCCTGTAAAGTTTTACCAAAAAGTCATTAAAATAACAAAATGTATTAATATTACCATGAACTGCATACGCCCATCAATATGCAAAATTTGTAATTTTACAAAGGCATAATAAAATGCATGAATGTGAATAGCATTTTTTTTTCTAGTTGAGTGTTTGGTTTCTGAATAACTCACAGCAACCAATAATTTCATTTTTCGTTGTATACCTTGTATAATTCTGTTCATAGTTTTAAAGGATGAGGGAATTTCACACAACCTGCACATGTTGGCATCAGTCAACTGACAGTTGAAAATGCACCAAAATATAGCTTAGATGTACAGGTGCATCTCAATAAATTAGAATGTCGTGGAAAGGTTCATTTATTTCAGTAATTCAACTCAAATTGTGAAACTCGTTTATTAAATAAATTCAATTCACACAGACTGAAGTAGTTTAAGTCTTTGGTTGTTTTAATTGTGATGATTTTGGCTCACATTTAACAAAAACCCACCAATTCACTATCTCAACAAATTAGAATATGGTGACATGCCAATCAGCTAATCAACTCAAAACACCTGCAAAGGTTTCCTGAGCCTTAAAAAATGGTCTCTCAGTTTGGTTCACTAGGCTACACAATCATGGGGAAGACTGCTGATCTGACAGTTGTCCAGAAGACAATCATTGACACCCTTCACAAGGAGGGTAAGCCGCAAACAATCATTGCCAAAGAAGCTGGCTGTTCACAGAGTGCTGTATCCAAGCATGTTAACAGAAAGTTGAGTGGAAGCAAAAAGTGTGGAAGAAAAAGATGCACAACCAACCGAGAGAACCGCAGCCTTATGAGGATTGTCAAGCAAAATCGATTCAAGAATTTGGGTGAACTTCACAAGGAATGGACTGAGGCTGGGGTCAAGGTATCAAGAGCCACCAAACACAGACGTGTCAAGGAATTTGGCTACAGTTGTCGTATTCCTCTTGTTAAGCCACTCCTGAACCACAGACAACGTCAGAGGCGTCTTACCTGGGCTAAGGAGAAGAAGAACTGGACTGTTGCGCAGTGGTCCAAAGTCCTCTTTTCAGTTGAGAGCAAGTTTTGTATTTCATTTGGAAACCAAGGTCCTAGAGTCTGGAGGAAGGGTGGAGAAGCTCATAACCCAAGTTGCTTGAAGTCCAGTGTTAAGTTTCCACAGTCTGTGATGATTTGGGGTGCAATGTCATCTGCTGGTGTTGGTCCATTGTGTTTTTTGAAAACCAAAGTCACTGCACCCGTTTACCAAGAAATTTTGGAGCACTTCATGCTTTCTTCTGCTGACCAGCTTTTTAAAGAGGCTGATTTCATTTTCCAGCAGGATTTGGCACCTGCCCACACTGCCAAAAGCACCAAAAGTTGGTTAAATGACCATGGTGTTGGTGTGCTTGACTGGCCAGCAAACTCACCAGACCTGAACCCCATAGAGAATCTATGGGATATTGTCAAGAGGAAAATGAGAAACAAGAGACCAAAAAATGCAGATGAGCTGAAGGCCACTGTCAAAGAAACCTGGGCTTCCATACCACCTCAGCAGTGCCACAAACTGATCACCTCCATGCCACGCCGAATTGAGGCAGTAATTAAAGCAAAAGGAGCCCCTACCAAGTATTAAGTACATATACAGTAAATGAACATACTTTCCAGAAGGCCAACAATTCACTAAAAATGTTTTATGTATTGGTCTTATGAAGTATTCTAATTTGTTGAGATAGTGAATTGGTGGGTTTTTGTTAAATGTGAGCCAAAAGCATCACAATTAAAAGAACCAAAGACTTAAACTACTTCAGTCTGTGTGCATTGAATTTATTTAATACACGAGTTTCACAATTTGAGTTGAATTACTGAAATGAACTTTTCCACGACATTCTAATTTATTGAGATGCACCTGTATATTATGAGTTTGACTGGACACACAGCCTTCAAACCCATAATCCCGGAGTAACAAAATAAAATGGAAGAATTTTAATAAGCTTTTTGATAAGTCTATTTATTATATGTATTCACTATTCCCAATACATATTCCCTGCTGTCAAAATAAAATAAAATAAAATAAAATAAAATAAAATAAAATAAAATAAAATAAAATAAAAATTAATTGGGCAATTAAAATGGCATTAAAATCTAAGAGATCAAATGGACAAATAATAGTAAAAAAAACATATAAAGTCAATTCATTCATCAAGGAATATTCCATAAAATGAACATAACATCTCTAACTGCGGCTGTTGGCAGCACAATCTACGAACACCCACAGTGCAGCACATATTCCATCCGCGACTGTTTCTCGCTCCATGCTACTCTCCATCACCTCACTCCAGGCCTTCTCATCCATCATCTCTCCTCCCCACCTTCTTCTTCCACTCTGATCTCCAGAGCGCAAACGCCACCACAGCAGCACTGGCGGGCCAGCAGGCAGGCTATACCCGGTACCTCAGGAGTGCGGGTAGCGTGAAAGAGAAGCCAAGCGGCGGAGCAAGTGATCAAAGGACCGCAGACAGCTCTTCCAGCAGCTGCCCTTGAAATGGTGAGCAGAAAGGTCTCACATGCATGCCACGGCTTTAAACTCTCGAACTCTTTAAACTGATTAGTCCTGAAACATCAGAGAACATGGTCAGGACCCATGCACCTGCTTTAGACAAAAAGCTGGCAGAGCTCACTTCGACATGCCACGCTGTGTACTGGGGAACAATTGAGCTGTCACACTTTGTGGTGTAGCAGGGTTCAGGTCTATGTTTCAAAAGTTCAAAAATGCCCTCAGCCTTTGCATACCTGATGAGTTGCAGACCTGCGTGAACTATGAAGTCACCAGTTCAGGCTTTGCAAAAGTGCACAATCTCTTTACAAAAGGGTCGCCCATGAGCACCCTTCTGGATCATTAAATGAAAATTGGGATTTGGTTAAAAAAAAAGATACCTAAATAAAATATATTACTTCAGTAAACATTTAAGTATTTCTAAATTTCACTTGAGTAAAAGTACAAGAGAGCATTTTTTTTTATGTACTTGTGTGTTAAAAGTAATGATCCATGAAGGACAGTAATGTTTGTTTGTTGATTTATTGATTGATTGATTGATTAATTGATTGATATTACTGATGTGCTCCTTCCACCTGCTCAAAAGTCAGCAAGAAAATATTTAAAGATCTGGCATCATTTACTCAATTTCACATTGTTGTATGACTTTCTGTGGGGCAAATATTTCATTTTTCCCCCTCATAGAAGATGCTCACTCTTACAGATAAGTTGAGGTCAGTTTGACATTATTATTATTAGTAGTAATTGTTTTGACAGTGCTAGTCAATAAGAAAGATTAGTTGATGCAAACATTAAACATGCATGATCTGCAAATAAGAAGATCATGAATGTTCATTTTTATTAACAAACAAACAAACAAAAAATTGTATGTTACCAAATATAAATGTTCAATATCAAGTAAAGTAAAGTAACTGAGACCGAACAAGCAATCATGAGCAGTGATGCCAAGGACAAATATCCAATTCAAAATTAAAAAATAAATAAGTTCATTTCACATCTACTATAACGAAAAGTTTTGTGCAAAAAAAGGACCTCTTATTTATATTATGGTGCTATTTGATTATCATATTCATGTATCTATCGTAAATGTTATTGTAGTATACTTCAAAGGTTAAAGTACTGCCCAAAAAAACCATGAAATTCCCATCATTTTCCATTTTCATGCTAATACCATGGTACTTTTGTAATTATACTCAATCTAAGTTTCATGAAGCTAAACTTGCATCATAATCTGCACCGAAACAGGTTTTCTAACTGTTCACGTCCTTATTTTGAGCAAACCGAGCCAACAAGAGTGCAGTCTTTATCAGAATTGTGTTACATTAATGAGAGCGAACACCATTCCAAAGCCTGGCAGACGGTTCCCTGAGAGTGTATGCACTCTTGTTAAGAGGCCAACAGACATTGATCATGCATGGTCGCCCTCCAAGTGGCGAGTTCGTTCAAACACACCCAGTTCTTAACCTCCACTGCAGTTTGTCAAATAAAGCAGCAGCAGTGCTCTGTTTGCCCTTGACTCTGTCTCTTGTCAAGAGTGCACTCTCCTTGTCTGGATGACACCTCTCACAGAAATAGCAGCCAGTGAGCTGGTGCTCAGGACCCCCATCACTTGAGCTAAATCATTAGCCCTCTTAGTCACAGCACTGCTGGCTCGGCCCCTGACAAGTTTGAAGCTCCTCGGTCTTGTTTTTATTTTGCCACTTCGCGCTCGTACTCGCGACGCCAATTAGAGGTAACTTACGCTAAGCTAAATTGTTAGTAAACCAGGGAAGCCATCGCGTCCTGTGTTGTTCGGTGAAGCAGACAGCGATGGTCTTCCTGTCATAACACTCACAAAAGCAGTAACAAGCAGCAGCACTAGACACCTGCTGATGGCTCCAGCGAGCCTCCGGGTCCCAGGGATCAAGCAGCTCCACGGAGGCAATCAGTCTTCCCTGACAGGCCCTCGCTGCACCCCGAGAGCAGTATGACAGCTCTTATTTTACCACAGAGGGACCTGCCAACACACCACCTCACCCTGTGCTAGCAAAACCCCTGGCGCCCGCAGCTCCCCAAAGCAACCCCAACCTCAGAAAGCCACGGCCTTATAAATGAATGAACAAAGCTCCGTATTTATAAACACACACACACACACACATTCGTATACGCAACCAGAGTTGTTTCTCGCCGCTCCCAGCTGAGCGCAGCAACAAAAAGAGATCCATCCTGATTTCACCTAGATACGCCTCTAAGATGTAGACTATCATTTATTCAACAGACTCCCTTTGTACGCGATGCATATTTTAAGTGTAAAACACACACCCAGACACACGCGCGTATGCTCACAGGGGACGACCGCAGTCATGAGTGACGCTAGCAGTGCGGAAACATAAATATGTTGATATGGGGGAAAGTTTCTAAGGTTTTTTTTTTTTTTTTGGGAGAAGTAATTCATCTTATTCCCCGTGTTTTGAATTTGCATCGGGTTCAACCTTTACAGCATAATAACTGAAGAGGAAGAGGGAAATAACCAGCACTCTGGGAGCCCGAGCAGGATGTAAAAGCGACTTGAGGCTCAATCGACGGTTGCGTGTGTGCTTCTTCTGTTTTCTACTTCAACAACATTCCCGTATCTGCTCTCTGCTCGGAGTGGGAAGTCGGCGTACAGAGGCACGGGTGGTGGCGGTCACCGTAATGACATGATTAGTTAATAGTCTTGGTGCTCGGGTGTTTTGCCCGTCAGGCCTGGAGTGAACTGATTACCCAGTAAATCCATTGATCTCCAATTCCCTTCCCAAACTCCCAGCGGGGCACGGTGATCTCCGAGCAAAAAGCCAGTCTTTCAACTTCGCGAAGGGGGGCTTAGTCAAATCTGATCACAGCTCTGGCGCTCTTACCATTTCAAACAGCTCATTTTTCTACACGCTAATGGAAATTTTGGGGTGTTTGGGAGATAAATAAGTCAATCCTATTACCTCATTTAATATCAAATGCCACCTAATTATGGCTGTGTATGTTTTCAAACACTGTGTAATTTATTGTTATGTTCGCCCCCCTAATCTACAGATGCCTATCAGGCCAGCAATTTCTTTTCCCCTCTTATAATGAAATACTTGCCTTTACATCAGGTGACAGAGCCCTGGAATAGATAAGCAATGAATGTATTTAAACTTTCATAGCACTCCACTCACCTTAAAGGGATTTGCATCAATGCTGTGGAAGCTTTCAAGGCTTTTTCAACAGACAAATGCCACTCTGGAGAATGCTAAGAGGGGAGATGCCTCTTTTTACCTATCTCTCTTACATTACATGATTTACCTTGTTACTGTTATTTACATAAATTAAAAATGGTTCACTTTCATTCAAACATGTAGCAGAGGAATTTAACCAAAGTAACTTAATTATATATACATTCATTTTTATTATTTACCAATTAAATGCAACTATATCTGTATCATATCATTTTAAATCAAACGCAAATGAACAACCAACTGATAAAATATATGGTGCTGATATAATATGCCATGCAAGACTTTTCAACTATTTTTTTTTTAAATAATTAGTTAACTTACTTTGAAATAACTGACAATGTAGTTGTACCTTTTAAACTTTTTTTTTCCTCATTTGAATTAATTGTTACAAATAATAATAATACTACAATAATACTATTTTCTACCCTACTGTTTAAAAGTTTAGGGTCACGTAAGTTTTTTTTTTTTTATTGTTGTTTTTATTATTATTATTATTATTATTAATTTTTTTAAGAAATAAATATTTTCATTAAGCAAGGATGCTTTTAATTAATTAAAAGTGACAGTAAAAACCAATTTCAAATAAATGCCATTCTTTTGAATTGTTCTATTCATCAAAAATTGTGAAAAAAAAAATACATATCACAGTTTCTACAAAAATATTAAGCAGCACAACTGTTTTAAACATAATAAGTAATGTTTCTTGAACATTATAGAATGATTTCTGAAGGATCATGTAACAGTGAAGACTGGAGTAATGACTGCTGAAAATGTAGCTTTTACATCACAGGAATAAATTACATTTTCAAATGTATTAAATATATTATTTACATTTAATATACACAATATATTAAAACAGAAAACAGTTGTTTTAAATTGTAATGTTTCACAATGCTACTGTTTTCACTGTATTTTATAAATGCAGCCTTTGGTGAGCATAAGAGCCATAAACCTTTGAAAAGTACTGCATTTTGTTAGAACTTATTTTAATCACAATTTTTGTAAGGTAATAAAAAACAACAACAACTCTGAGTAACACTGAGTTAAGACTGCGAGTAAAACAATAAAACGCAGACATAAATGCAATATTGAGATTAGTCTTAATATTGGTAAAGCGACTCTAGCAGAGAGCGAAATTAACAAATCTTCTCAAATTGATCTTGAATTAACAAGGTTGCCAGCATGGCTGGTCTTGCCATAGAGTAAAGGTGTAAAACCCCTCGGGTAGAGGCCAGCAATGAGTGAATATGACCACTGCTTAATAACATTCCTCACGGGTCACAATGGCAGCACTGAAACCTTCATTAATGCTACAGCCACACAGAAGGGACTGAGCTCAGATCAGTTTAATTGGACCAGTGAGAAAATAAGACCACCACATACAGTAGATCTGACGCTTATTCATTAGAAACATATTCTCCTTCTCTTGATTTGGCATAGGGTTGCCCTTAAACACAGTGCAGATAAAACTGATTTAAGATTATTACATTCAGTATATAATAGCTGCCTAATTAATTAGCAGATATTAGGCAATTTCTTAATCGTATGGTCGCAGCCAATGGGGAAATATTACACTAATGTTAGTTAGTTAGCCACTATGTTGTCTCATTGATCGAACTCTCAAAGATCCATCGCTTATCAAACCACACGAGGAAGGACAAGTGGGGGGCCTAGCCATTATATATTAGTTTAATAAAAGGCTTTATTTATGTGGCATGGTCTTTTCTGATAAAAATAGCAGTCACCTCATCATGCCTAACAGGCTAGATACAGTATTAGGCTTCATACTGTGAGAGAGTTTGGGTCGTGTTCAGTCGTTTTCATTAATGAGTGCTGATGAATGAGCCAGATGGTTTGTGCATACCTAAACAGGTGCCTACCTCTGACGCTCACCACGCACATGCTGGAAAATAAATGGATGGAGGAGAAGCGATTGAGCAGCAGAGAGAGAAAGATGTAAACACTGAGTTGACAGGAGGAGCTCCGTGCTTGGAGACTCGAAATATTTGCCTGTAATGTAAACTGGTTAAAGAGATAATTCAGCCATAAATGAAAATTTTGTCTTCAAGATTTTCAGGCAACTATATGGTTTCAGAAGAATTTGGATATATGGGAAGTCTGGGCCAGGATTTTTCAATTTTTTTTTTTACTGTCAAGAACCCCTAAATATGATGACCCCCTTTCCAAAAATATAGAGTCAACTAAATGTTCTCAAGTATACAGACCAATTTATTCTATGTGAGAAAAATAGAAAGAATAATGTTATTAAAACAACATTAAGTGGCTATTTTGTACTATACTGAAGCCACAAATTAACAAATCACTGTAATATTATCTGGAGAAATATATTTTAAATATTTATATGTAATAAGTGAACAACATAAAATATCTATTTCTCAACCCAATATTAGAATAAAAAAATTAAGTCAATATTTAGAAATATTTTAAGTAAATATAAATATATAAATAAATGCACAACAAATGCTTGCAGATAATATTTCAATACTTTGGTTATTTTGAATAATTTAAAAATAATATTCAATTAATTTGAATAATTAACTACAAAAAATGACAAAAGCACACATTAAAATTACTACAACTTTAAAATTTAATAATGAAAACAGAAAATGAAAAATTATTCAAAACATTAATAAAACAATACTAAAATAATTCTACAATACATAGTGCTCGAAACTTTTTGAAACGTGAAAGTATGAATCACCATCCACTTTCAGAGGAGCTTTCTCACTCCAGTTCCTGTAATAAAACTGCTCTGAAAGTAGTCATGATTTTTGGGACTCTTGGTCAGTTTGATGTAGGTCACTTGTTCATTCCTAAATCTGGACAAAACTCATGATGGATGGAGCGAGGCAGTGTGGGATATCTGCAGATCTGTGTGTGTTCGCTCTACACTGTCTGCAGCTTAGGCAATCATTCCATTAAACAGATGTTGCGTGAACAAGTCTCCTTCATACGGGTTGCATTCCCTCAGGAAAGCATTACAGTATTGCTATCGAGTCTCCCAAATGTCAAAGCAATACTAATCTGGATATGCTCAATGAAAGCAAGCCACAAAACTTCCCCTATTGTTGGAGATAATAAAACAAGGAGCATGGCCATGGGGGCCGATTTAAAAAGAGGCCCTGCGTTTGTGTGTTGACGTTTTTTGATTTCACCCACTTTCTGCTTTAATTTGATTTGCTCGGGATCTGAATGGAATAGATGAAAAGCCACCTGAGGCATAGGATTAGCCAGACAGCAGTGCTGTTCCTGCTGCACACACCTATTTAGCTATGTGCTGTTTCTTTAACCCTAATGGTGTGTGGTAATGGCAGTATCAAACTAGTATACACACAAAGTGTGTGTCCATATACCGAGATATTTATCTGTTGGTTTAAAAAAAGAAAAGAAAAAAAAAAAACTGCAGAAATAGGGCACAATGTACTGTATTAACATGAAAGAATTATTTATTTATTTATTTATTTATTTTTATATTTTTTTATTGTATTGTTTTTTTGGGTTTGGCAAAAAAAATTATGAGTAAAATGTCCATTTTTTCCCATCTTTATTTTCCTCAACAATATGTTAAACTTGCCAAAATAAGTTTGCAGTCAACACTCTCCACATTAATTTTATAGCTTTTATTTTATTTTATTTTATTTTATTATTTCTGAATTTAAAGAGAATAATCTAAAATCTATCTATCTATCTATCTATCTATCTATCTATCTATCTATCTATTTATCTATCTATCTATCTATCTATCTATCTATCTAACCATCCATCCATCCATCCATCAATAAGGGTAACAGCATTAAATTGAACTTCATTTTACAAGAAATACTTAAAATAAAACTAGAAAATACTCTTTTGAAAGTGACTGCAGTATTTTACTTAATTTCACTTTAAAAAAGACTATTTTTAAAGAATCACTGAATAGTTTATATTATATTAATTGTATTATATTTACAATATTTTTTATTTACAATACAATACAGATTTTAGCAAAGCAGCTTCAATAAACAGGAAAATACAGAAACAATTATGGAAACTCAAATATGGAGACACTACAGATCTAAAAAGGCAATAGTGTCATTATTTAGCTTAAAGGGGTCATATGATGCGATTTCTTGTTTTCCTTTTCTTTAGTGTGTTATGTAGCTGTTTGTGCATGTATAAGATCTGCAGAGTTACAAAGCTCAAAGTCTCCCACAAAAGGATTTATTCTATCTAAAAGAGAAGGCTGATCCAGACCGGGCTAAAACGCCTCATTAAAACACGCCCCCACATGTCTACGTCACGATGTGGAAATATTTGCATAATGCAGCCCAAATGTTCACGCAAACAAAGAAGGCATGGTTTCAGTAACCCTAGTAGTTTTAATGCAGCCATGTCAGGGAGACGCTGTATGTTTCTATGCGAAAGCAAAAGCACTTTATTTGGCCTTCTGAAAGTAGATGAAGTTAAGAATCATTAAGATTACTTACAACAGAACAGCACAACCCAAATGTTTGAATTTGTGCAACGCATTTTTTGGACGACAGTTTCGTGAACCTAGGAGAGTACAAGGCTGGCTGTGCAAAGGCTATTTCTAAAAAAAAAAAAAAAAAAAAAAAAAAAATGGGTCAATTCTTACTTTGCTATGTCAGTCTGGCGCTTCTGAATCAGTAAGTATGTTTTGTTAATAGTTTAAGTATTTGCTATTGACTGTTCAAATGTGGAGTTTTGCGCAGTGTAGAGTATCGCGTCGTGTGTGTGTGAGAGAGAGAGAGAGAGAGAGAGAGAGACAGGGTCACATCACAGTGGAGTCAGCTGTATTAACCGCAGCTTGTGTACTGTAAATACATACGAGCATCATCACTGTGTCTGTCACGCGACTCTGTTATTATATTAAAATGAGTTTAATTCAGCTATAAGCCATTCTACAGAAGCCAAGAATTAGCTTGTTGCTAAAAAAAATAAATAACTAAATAATAAAAAAAAAGGCTACAGTATCTTGAAAACTTGCTGTCACACTTTAGGATACACCCTTTTTCTGATATTTATTCACAGACTTGTTGGTCTCTGCTACAAAATGTGAATGACACAGACTTATAGGTGCATGTTGCATGAGGCAAGCTGTATCCTCTATTCTAAATCTGAGTTGCTCTCACTCTCACTTTCAGATCAATGCTGGTGGCGGGTGATTTGTCAGGATGTCTGTGTTGATTAATCTGCCGCCGTAGCCCGTATATTGGGCCGCAGTGCTGTCAGCTGGCAGGGGGAGAAGCAGGACTGGCTCGGCTGAGGCAGACCACCACCCAGGTGGCTACACTGGAGCTAAATGAGCTGTGCAGAGTTTCATATATGCACAAACACACACACACACACACACGCTCCTGCTCATCCCGCATGATTTGTCATAGAACATCAACGAACAATAAGTTATGGCCGCTTTGGCCTGTCAGCGTGTCTGTCCTCAACTCTGTGTCACCTCCATCCAAAAAGAGACACAGTCACAGGAGCCTACCTGTACAGTACAGTCATGGCAGTGGGATAAAGCCACCTTAAGGGGGTAAAGAACTCTTATTCTCTAAAAAAAAAATGTCATTCGGGGTGTATTGGGGTTATTTCTAACTCCTGATAAGACAGACAGATAGATAGACATAGATGAATGAGCAGAAATTAGTAGAAATCACAGCATGCATGCACAAAATGACTCAATGCCAGTAGTTAAAATCAAATTAAATTACTGTAAACATAATTACTGTAACATTTTATGTAATCAACTATAGCAGTGCATGTTAGCGGCTGTTTCACAGACATTTTTTTTTTTTAAATGAAAGAAACAAACAAACTTGCACTAAATTCACAAGTACATATTTTAAATATATTGAGAAACATGCATTAGCCATTTAATTAATCAACTGCTCATTTTAGAACAAAAACAATATGGCAGTTTGGCCAGCTGAGTGTGAGCCATTAACAAGCATCCTGAGCACGTCCCACCACGAAACAAGTGCATTAAAAAGGCCTTTTAAAATATCCAGTAACTATAAATCTCACTGGACCAGGGATAGTACATTTACTCTGCCTGCCCAATCTCATCTATTTAGTCTAATTACAAACACTACACCACTCATAAAAGTCTGAGAGGCTGTTAATCCTCACAGCCCATACTCACAAACCTTTAGGAATGCCTGTTAGGAAACATAAATTCAGAAAATGCTGATGGAAAGAAAGAAAGAAGGAAAGAAAGAAAGAAAGAAAGAAAGAACATGGTTAATTAATCTTATGTTGTTGTTGTTGTTGTTATCTGAAAACTTACAGTCTTATACAATGTTTGTTACCTCCAAACATGTCTCAGTGTTTTGTCCACACAATGTTGTTTTGGACCCTGTTGGCCTATAATATGGACAAACACAGTTGAACAATTATCTAAAATATCCTCTTTTTTTCCCTAGTTAAAAAATAAAAATAAAAATCCTATGGCATAATTTATTTAAAATACATATATTTCATAAGTATACTTCAAATCCATTAACATATTACTTAAGACTTACTGATATAAAATTAAAATTTATTTTGAGCATTTCTTTACTGAACAATGCGTAGTTCTTAATGTTATGCCTAAAATGAGTTTTAATATCACTATTAAGATTGATTGTATGATCTCTGTATAATATCAGTCTTTAAATGCAAGATATTTAAAGTGTACCTGAAGAATACTTGCAATAGTTTCACTTTCGCTCAGTCAAATATAGTTAACTACTTCCACACAATTCAAGTGCATTAAGCACAAAATTAGTTGTTCCTATATATATATATATATACACACAGTGCCCTCCAAAAGTATTGGAACAGTAAAGACAAAATTGTTCTGTTGGCTGTGGAGTCAAGACATTTACAAATATGATTAAAAGATGAATATGAGACAAAACTACAGAATGTCACATTTTATTATCGGGTGATTCAACACATAGATGTTTTACCAGTTAAGAAGTTCAGCACTTTTAGAGTTTCATCCCCCTATCTGATGTGAGCATAAGAATTGGAACAGTTGCCTCACAGGTCTTTCTAAGTGATCAGCTGTGTCCTGTTGCATTCATTCTTCAGATATTAAAAGCAGGGAATGTGTCGTATCAGTTATATCCATTACTTCTGCATTCTGAATCTTGCATTCGATGATGACACACACAATCCAGGATGAAGATGAGGGAGCTGACTTTGAGAGAAAAGCAAGCAATTTGGATGCTAAAAGAAAAGAGGAAGTTAATTATAGCTATAGTAAAAAAAAAAAAAAAAAAAAAGGGCATGGAGAAATCAGGAGTTTGGAAACCACCAGCGACACCAGCAACCAACAACTACCTCATCGGCTGAGAAAACAACAGTAGACAAATCATAAAAGCTGTGAAAATGAACCCTAAAAGACGTGTCTGTAAAATCACCAACAACTTCCAGAAAACTGGGGTGATGCTCTGACAATCTACTGTCCTCAGGAGACTTTGACACAGAATTACGGAAGCTACACAGCAAGATGCAAACCTCTGACCAGCACCAAAAATAGAAAGGCAAGATTAGAGTTGGCAAAAAAGTACAAAGATGAGCCAGAAGAGTTTTGGAACTGTGTTTATGGACCGATGAGACAAAGATGAACCTTTATCTAAGTGATGGGAAAGCAAAAATGTGGAGAAAAAAAGGGAACTGCAAAAGATCCCAAGCATACAGCCTCATCTGTAAAGCATGGTGGAGGTGGTGTCATGGCATGGGCATGCATAGCTGTCTCTGGAACAGGCCCTCTCAAATTTACTGATGACTTAATGTATGATGACAGTAGCAGAAAGAATTTGGAAGGATACAAAACCATCTTGCATACCAATATTCAAGAAAATGCCACCAGATTCATTGGGAAGTGCTTCATATTGCATCAGGACAATGACCCAAAACACCCTGCCAGTTCAGTCAAGGAATTTATAAGAGCAAAGAAATGGAAAGTCTTAGATTGCCCAAGTCAATCTCCAGATTTAAATCCGATTGAACATGAATTTCACCAGCTGAAGTGGAGAGTAAAGGCAGAAACTCCCCAAAACAAGCAACAATTGGAATTGGCTGCATTAAAGGCTGGGAAAAGTATTTCAAAGGATGAGACCAAGAGTCTGGTGATGTCTATGGGTCACAGACTCACTGCTGTGATTGTGCGCAAGGGATCTGCAACTAAATAATAGCTTTTAATCTTTTATATCTGCCTTATGTTCAACTGTCCCAATACTTATGCTCACAGCAATGAGTGGGATGAACTCTAAAAGTGCTGTTCTTTTTATTTGGTAAAACATGTATGTGTTGAAATGGCTAATAATAAAATGTGACATTCTGTAGTTTTGTCTCATATTCATCTTTTAATCATATTTGCAAATGTCTTGACTCCACAGCTAACAGAGCAATTTTGTCTTTACTGTTCCAATTTGGAGGGCACTGTATATATATATTTTTTTTTTTTTTTTTAGGGATGTTCCACAGAATAAATAAATGAAAGTCATACAGGTCTGAACAACATGAGGGTGAATAAATAAGACAATTTTTCATTTTTGGGTGAACTATTGTTTTAGGGATGTTTAAATATTTTACTTGGAAAATCACAAAGAAAATGATGAAGAACAGAAATTTTGCAGTGAGGAAAAAGAAATGCAAGAGCAAGATTGATGATCAGTCATTGGCTGACCCTCCTTTCACTCAACAAGCCCCTCCTGATCGTCCACAGGTGAGGCAGACAGGCAGAATGTTTAACCTTTCCTCTGTTCCGCCACGATGCCTGTGAAAGAAAGTCTCCCATGGCTTCACTTTCACCGCAGCCTCCGCTCCACACCACACGGCTCAACTCAAACCAAAAGTCTCAGTCACACTGCGTGCTGCACGCTTGAGATGGCAAAACAGACCAACCATGAAATGAAGGAAGACTCTGTGATTAATCCACCTGCCTTAATTCAACACGCCCTCATCCCAGCCTACAACCCACACAGATGAAAAACAAATGGCTATAGTTAAACAAACATGTTCTTTGTGTGACCAAAAGCACACCTGCTAGCACTCCATCACTCTGGGACAATCTGAACTTCATTTGAGGTTACAGGAAGATCTGAAGACCTAAAATATGAGCTTATTATTATTATTATTGTGCAACTTCCTATGAATTAATTGTAGCGTTCAAAACAGGAAAGCTATTTAAAGCCAGAAAAGTTGAAGAACAACAGACCAAACTAATTGTGGAGCAACTATAAACACATTCTGATGCCCAGTACAGATCATGATGAAGACCAGAAAAAGACACATTAATACTTATGGAAAATGAGGCAAAATAAAGGCACATAAAAGGTCTTGTTACCCGTTCAGCATTCAGTCAAATAATGAACAGTGTATTTGTATGAGGACAGCTGAAAGGAACCGTTTCAGAAAGAGTGTCACTATTGCTCTTCATTATCAACAACCCATAACTCCAAGTATTCATCTTCAGTTTATAACTTGATCAACACTATTTGTGCCATGGACATGAATGGATTTGCACAAATTTTTTTTGCCCCGATTTGCATTCTAGAGGAATCAACACAGAATCAAGCCGAAAATCAGAACCAGTTTGCAGATTTTGGGCACTCCAGTTTTTTTTTAGCTTGAGCATTGGATTCCGTCCAGTCACACTTTATTTTAAGGTCCAATTCTCACCATTAATAAACCTTTAACAATGACTTTTGCCTCAATAAACTCCTAATTTGCTGCTTATCATTAGTTAGTAAGGTAGTTGTTAAGTTTAGGTATTGTGTAGGATTAGTGATGTAGAATATGGTCATGCACAATATGTGTTTTATAAGCACTAATAAATGGCCAGTATGTTAATAGGCATGCTAGCAACTAGTTAACAATGAGAATTCATCAACTCCCTAGAACAACCTAGCAATGCCTTAGCAATCATGTAGAAAAGCACTAGCTGCCTTCAAAAATCAGCCAGATAGATGACTCTTAATAGACTGGATGTTATATAGACATGCCTTCCTACTTTACCTCCAGATATGACTTGAAAAGTCAGCAGGTTTTGGACACAGCCAAAAATGACAGTCACTCTTGCATAGCAGACTACTTAGAGAGGAACAAAAGGCAGCTAACCATCCTTTAATTACAATTACAGTCACAAATAATTCAGCACACATTGTTTATATGAAGCAGCCGGCAAGTTTAAACCTAAAATGCTTACTTTGGATTTCAAAAATAGAAAACATGTACTGTGAAAATCTACCAGTTTTAAATAAAGCTTGTTTATTTTAGTGAAGAGATTAGCAGACAGTAAGCTCATGGGTATAAAGCTGCTTTCAATGTATATCAGCAGAAAATGCATTCTTTATCCCCTGAGTCAATGCTTTAATAACACAATATGTGAATAAACAGACACTTTATCATTTAAAAAAAAAAAAGACAGAAAGAAAGAAAACGAAGATTGTGTCAGTATGTAAACAGGTCTTTGGTAAAGGCACATCAGACTGTTCTATGCTCTGGTTAAAACGTTTTGATTGCTCGACATTTTTAATGTTTGATTAAGTTTTAATGCTCTTGAAATATTACACATTCAAAATGCTAAGAATGGCACCACATACGACCGTCTTTGATGTCTTTATGAATAATAAATTTATTAGATAACTATCCATATTACAAAGTAAAATGATGCTTGTTTCTAAGGATCTTTTCTCATCAGGTTTTGAGAGCCGTCCAATCCTCTTCAAAGCAACTCTAGCGCAATGACTGTCTTAGTCACCTATTGTAAACAAAGCTCTGTGATAAAGAGAATGGGAGAGAGAATGTAATTGTGGGAAAGCGTTGAGCGGAAAGGCTTTGTGCTGATACTGTAGGGGCTTTCTGCCCTGTAGCCTGTGCAGCAGCCATGAAAGAACTGAAGCATTGAAGTTTGCCTTTCATCCGGCATAAAAAGCCACACAATTGACTGAGTCACATCCCAAGCAGCTAGCATAAGCATAAACCGCATAAGCGCTGGATCACAATGCAGAGGCTAAACTCTGCGTTTCAAGCCCTGGATTTCAAGCCAAGCCCAGCCTGGATCCTGGAGACAAAGTTACACACGCTCTGTCATTCTCCTGTCATGTCTGTCTTTTTAGACCATAGAATAATCTGCACTGCTGCGCACTATGATATTCTCATGCACTTTACTGTATGTGGAAGCACTAGATTTTAAAAGGATCATTCATTCAAAAATGACATTCCGTCAACATTTACTAAATGTGATGTCTTTTCATATTCATACAGGAAACCATGCAGTGCCAGGTTTGACGAGAATGATGCCAAACAACAGTGTAACACTTTAGTATAGGGACCAATTCTCACTATTAACTAGTTGTTTATTATCATGCCTATTATTAACATATTGGTTGTTTATTAGTATTTATAAAGCACATATTCTGCATGACCATATTCTCTATCCCCAATCCTACCCAATACCTAAACTTAACAACTACCTTACTATTAATATGCAGCAAATTTTATTTGAGAGTTTATTCAGGCTAAAGTCGTAGTTAATGGTTTGTTAATAGCGAGAATTGGACCTTAAAAATAAAGTATATATAACGTATACATAAGAATGATTTATATTACTCCTAAACTAAAATAAGACAAAATTTATTTCCATTTGTGACACAATATATTATAAAACTTGACAAATTTACAAAATAACTGGCAAAACTAAAAATAAACTGATGCCAGCTACCATGACTATATTCATGCAGAGAAACAAGTGAAAAACAAAAAAGAAAACAAACTCTATTGAACAACAAAATAAAAACCAAAAACAAACAAAAAAAATATTATCATTATTATTATTATTAAAAATTATCTTTGATAAAAGAACATCATCTTTTTATTTTTTTTTATAAAAGAATAAAAATAAATTTAATATTTTTATTACTTTAAAACTAACCAAAATAATATAATAATAATAATAATAATAATAATAATAACAATAATAATAATAATAATAATAATAATAATTATTATTATTATTATTGAAAACTGGTCAACTAAAGCGAATTCATTACTACAAAACTACTAAAAAGGGTTTTTTTTTTTTTTTGACAAAACATTCTAAAACTTGAAATCTTTACAACCAGTTTATAGTTTGCAGGCACATTAAGCATTAAAATGACACTGGGAACTAGAAAAATCTCTCTCTCAAAAAAATAATAAATAAATAAATAAATAAATAAATAAATAAATAAATAAATAAAAGTGAAACTAAAGTAAATTGAAAATACAAATAGAAAAAAAAATAGAAATAAATTTTTTTTTGGACATAACATTCTTACATTGCATAGTTTTCCACTGAAGAAGTGATATGGATTTCAAACAAAAAAAATATATATTCTTAATTTTTTTGTCAGAATGTTATAGATTGTACTAACTTCAGCTGCCAAGACAGAACATGGCTACGAGTCAAAAATAAATGACATGATTTTTAAACAATTAAATACTATATATGACTCACATTTTGGAGTAACAGAAGCTTTAGCATATCTGCCATGCAGTGTGAGAACTGTCAGTATCTGCTGTGTGAGTCTGTCAGGTTTGTGTGTCTTTATCCATATGTGTGACTGGCCATTGGGAAATCAAACAGCACTTTGCCTTGCATCCTTAAAGACTCCAAGCCGCATCCCGGGGGATGGCGTCTGATTGGTCTGCCAGGTTGTCAGGCGTGATAGCTGAATGACAGGTAGGAAACGGCAGACTTTTTTGTGATCTGTAAAAATTGGTAATGAAGAGAACCGGACCAAATAAAAAAAATAAAACAACAATAAACAGTATAATACATAAAATACTAACAAAGTTCACCACTATAGCCAACAATAAAATAAAAATTTGCTATTTAAGTTTATCAGACATATGTGAACCCCAAAAATTATGCATTATGGTGAATAATGCTCGAATCAACAGAGCAGTACAAAACTGATGTATCTGACATACTAAACTAACTAAAAACCCACTAAACTCAACAGCATCTGAAGCTTTTTAAAGCTTTTTACAGCTTTTTAAAACAGACTTTTCTGTTTCAGGCTCAGACACAAAGTGTCCAACATGTCCCTCACACAGTATTTACAGCAGTCTAATTAGTTTTATGTGACGCTAAGGCATCATGTTTTTGCACACATTTCATTCACACTGTATCCAGGCATGAAGTGTCTCTCATCCTAATGCATGCACACATGCGGCCATTTCTCTTTTTCACACACACGCATGCATCATACACACAAGAACGCATGGATTTACGCTTGCCGTGCATTTTTTTTTTTTTTTTGGTGCCCAATTAATAGATTGCCAGCGTGTTACATATTTTGCATGATAAAGGAGGGCAATATTAAAGTGCCATTCGTAATGAAAATGCACTTTGCAAATTAAAATATGCCGAAACCCAATTTTTCTAGCTCTTTAGGAAGTAAACAGTCCTTAACCAATTAAAGCTCATTGTAATAATTCTGTGATTTATAGCGGGTACTTTAACTTTCAAAAACTCGGCTAACCCGCATTAAGGTCACCATCCATCATGTCTGTGAAACTGAGAGAGGGAGTAATGGCTGTTGTATTTGCCGCTTTTGATGATAGTATGAAAGAAGTATTAGCACTTGTCAACAAAACTGCTTACAACATAACATTAGCATGCATGAGCTGCGGAGACGATTTGTTATTCTGGCAGCCCCCCTACACATTGTTACATTCTTACGGAGTCTGTGTGTGTGTATGTGTGTGTGTGTCTGCGAGAGAGATACAGCGGGAGAGAGAGGCATCAGGAAAACGGCATGTTTGGTTTTGTGACAGAGTGGTGAAGCCAATGTGAAGGTCTTATTTGCCGTAGGTTGCAATTCAAACAAACAACGGGCCCGGGCATTAGTCATAAGACGGAGAGAAAGACAAGAAAGATGGAATAACTATCCAGCTCACCCTCATATTTACAACCCATTAGTTTACTCCATTCATTCATTCACTCACTCACTCATTCTTTTTATTATAGTTCTCCTTTTTAGAGGGGGCACTGGTGGCAGCCCAGGTGCACTTAGTGTAAATAAATAAATGCATAAATACTTTTTGATGTACAAGTTTAAATATATATATATAAGAAATTAATTTTCATAATGTTTCGTATTAATTTTTAAAGAAAATGGTCTGCAGAAGGTGATAATACATGTAACACTTAATTTTCTAAATAACTAAAACATTTTTGGAATACTTAAGTATAAAATAGTCTGTCACACTTTATCTTAAAGTCCAGTTCACGCTAATAAACATTAACTACAACTTTTGTCTCAATAAACTCCTAATTTGAGGCTTATTAATAGTTAGTAAGGTAGTTGTTAAGTTTAGGTATTGTGTAGGATTAGGGATGTAGAATATGGTAATGCACAATATGTGCTTTATAAGTACTAATAAACAGCCAATATATTAATAATAGGCATGCTAATAAGCAACTAGTGAGAACTGGTCCCTATATACTAAAGTGTTATCAAATAGTCTAGTGCTATAGTGCCTGTTTACTTTTTTTTTTTTTTTTTTTTTTTCCCTTTGGGGAAAACACACACAATAGTTTTATAGTTGTGTTTTAAGAAAAACATACATACATACATATATATATATATTATATGTATATATATATATATATATATATATATATATATATAATGTATATTGACTATAGAAATTGACCATGACTATTATTACTATTATATTAATTTCCACAATATTTAATATTAATTTTAAAGCAAATGGTCTACAGAAAGTGTGAATATGATTTCCTTTCTTTTAGGCCAGAAGAATAACCAAGCCACTTAGCTTTCTAAATAAATAAATTTCAAGGGGCACATGGTCCCTCAGTTTCAATTAGCATAATTTTTTTATTGTCTGTCTTTTGAGCTGACAAATTAAAAAAAAGCGAGTAAGAGAGCAAAAGAGAGAAGCATGAATGTAAATAAAAGCACACAACGACAGAGGTGTAAAATTGCCAGACACTCACACTAAGACTCAGGGCAGTAACATTCGGCCATTAGAAATGGACTCCTTGGCTGGAGTCACACATACACAACTCCACCTCTTCCCGAGCCAAGAATGCACTTAGCCCCACGCTGGTAAATGAATCCAACCACTTTGACTTCTAACATTACACACCATGCCGATAGCGACCGGCCCTGGAAAAGTGCACCTTTTGTTGAGACACGAGCATTGCCTTAATCGAGCTTAAACATCAGGGCTCGTGCCAGGTACTAATTAGGGAGTTGGGAGTCGGGGACAGATAATCAAGAGGAGAGCTTAACGGCGTCTTTGATAGGATGACAAAGGCTATTTATTCAGCTTGTCATACAGTAGCACCGCCACTATGGCCCTGTCTCAACACAAACCCGTCGTCTCTCAGAGAGGATAATCTAGCTCTGGATGCTGTCTGATTAATTAGACTGCCCGAGTTGTCAGTGTTGTTGAAATGATCCCACTGGCCCAAAGTGAGTCGTCATTTGTGCGGACAGCGTTTCCCAAAATGAATTGGTGGAGCTGGCGTTCCATAAGCATCAGTGTGCATCCATTAACTCTGTGTTCAGAATGTGGAGATCATGATTGTCAGCAGAGTTCATCCAAAAGTGAAAATGCTTATCATAAACTCAACCTCAAGTTGTCTCAAACCATATGACTTTCATTTTCTAGTGAAAGACAAAGGGAATATTTGAAAGAAGAATTGTGGTTTGGCTTTCAAGCTTAAAAATAGACACAAAAGTGGTCTTCTGAAGACATTTCATAGCTTTAAGTGAGAAAAAAAAAAACAGCCGAATGTAAGTCATTATTCACTGAAAATCATTACATATAGCTCTCTTTGGAGCATTCATGAGTGTTTATGAGAAGTAGCAATGTCTAATCATTCTATTTAATCAGATGGCTTCAGAAACAAGTCATATGGACCACTTTTTTGATGCATTGATGCTTTCACATGCTTTTTTAAGATTGAAAGCTATAGACCATATTCATTCTAAATGCATGGACACAGTCTTCAAAATTTCTACCTTTGTTTTCCACTGAAGAAATAAAGAAATAAATGGATTTGACTCAACATGAGGTTGAGTAAATTATGACAAATTTAGGTATTATGACAAAGCTGTATGGCCTATACTCTATGTTCATACTAAGTCTAGGCCCAAATTCTCCTTCAATTACAGACGCCATGATAATTCTAGTGTATTTCCCTCTCTGACAGACTCTCATTAGCCATGGTTCTCTGGGCTATACATTGGGCTAATTTGTGGTGCTTTGACATACACAACCAGCAGGGGAGGGAGGACTGGGGATAAAAGCATCATTTCAATTAATAAAGGCTCTAGTGGCTGATAAGGGC
Source organism: Spinibarbus caldwelli (assembly GCA_039654775.1). Lineage (NCBI taxonomy): Eukaryota > Metazoa > Chordata > Actinopteri > Cypriniformes > Cyprinidae > Spinibarbus > Spinibarbus caldwelli. The sequence continues at coordinate 23,925,523 of CM077222.1, read as the reverse complement.
CTTTAGGATGGGGGAATGGAGGGGGGGAGGAGAGAAGGTATGAGGATGAGGTCATGACAGTAGCTACTTAGTCCTGATCCCCATTTATGGCCTGTTCATATGAGTTAACACAGGGTAAACCCTCTATTTAGAGCTACGGGGGAGGTACAGCACAATTGGGAAAAATCAAAAATATGGTAAAAACGGTAATACTGTAAACCGATTTCTATTTTAATGTAGTTTAAAAAGAGAGAGTGTGCATGTGTGTGTGTGTGTGTGTGTGTGTGTGTGTATACACACAGACAGAAACACACATTTTAAACCACTTAAAATAGAATACCATTATTTTAAAATTGTAATAATAGTAATAATTGTTTGAAAACAAATAGTCCCGCCCCAAACTGGCACTTTGGCACCTTTAAAAATATTTATACAAACAAAAAAATATGCATATAATGTAATAATAAAACTAGATTTGTGATTAAAATATTTAAAGCTGCCAAAAGTGCCAATTTGGGGCAAGACTTTTGTTTTCAGTGTGTCCGGGAAACCTGTTTGGAAACAGACACTATTTGTGCCAATCTCTTTAGTGATGCTACAGTGGTGCAAAAATGTTAATACACCTTGAATATAAACCTATAATGTGGCATGAAGGTCACAGTGCTTAAATTACATTCAGGACTGCAAATTATTTCGATGAGTTCAAATGTCATTTTCAAAGTAATGCAAAGAGCACTATTAGAAATGCTTATGAATGATGGTAATGAGCAACAGAATATACTGCTTCTGTTTTTTCTTCCTGTGTAAGAGGTGAGGTAAACGGCCACCTTTATAGTAGCATGTAATTGTGGTAATCAGTGCTAAATACTGCTGTTGTATTATAATGCTTGGCAATAGAGAAATTCACTGGAACGCTAATTTTGAACAGCAAAGAGGTGATTATTTCACCCCCTTCTCAAATGAATTCTAATAGCTGTGGTGCACACATGCAAACACACACACACACACGCTCATACAGGTACACACCCCCACAAAATACTCATATACTATTTGCTAACTTGAGCCTATACACACACTCACAACTCTTTGCACACTGGGCCAGTACTACTGTGTCACTCTGAGGAGCGTTTCCCAAAAGGTCACAAGTTTCGTGATTAACCAATAGAGTTCAGTGGAATTTGCGACCATAGTTAGCTTAACTAATGATGATTTGGGAAACACACCCTGTTCTCAACTTTCTACTGTCCTTCATCAATGTGCCATCAGATTGACAGTAAAGCAGACACCATTTTTAAAACTCTCTCTAGTGTTCCCCACTCTTTTACACACCTCACTTACTGTATGTGTCTTCTCCCCGGCTAAATTCTCCAGGGGATTTGACTTAGTTTACACTGCCATCTTGTTGTCATGACTGCAATGACACGCCTCTCTTTCCCCAAAGGTATACTTCTGACAGCTGCTTTTGAAAAAAAAAAAAAAAAAGGTTGAGGAAACCAAATTTCATTAGAATATAAATTTCATGTTATGAACACTGAAATGAGAATAAAATCAGATGTTGAGTTGGTATAACTGTATAATTTTGATACACGTCGTTATTTAGGCATACTGTACGACCTGTTCACATGTGTATATGCACATGAAACTAATGTGACTTGTTGCTTTTGAACTCTGGTGACAGTAGACTAAATGGTATTTTTTTGTTTATAAAGTGGTCCTAGATTCTATTTGATTCTAGCAATGCTACATTACAAAACATAATAACAGATATGATGTAAAACACCTCACTAATATGTATGTCACTGCGCAGCAACCATAGAGGCTAACTATTAGCTTTAGCAGTAGGTAGGTTTACATGTCCGGGACTATATCTTCCAGAGTAAAGATCATATGAATGTCCTTAAAAATGTTTAAATGTCAATTGGTGTCCTTAATGTATTATATCATAACCATATTGTAAATATAGTCACGGCTAAAGGGGTTGTAGGCACCTAACTGAGCGCTCTACCCAAAAACAGTCATTAGCTGTGACAAAATTCGCAAAACAGCATGGTCTCTCGTACATTTCCTGAAAAAAATAACAACATGAGCTAACTGGAAAAAGTGCCTCGACCAACATTTTTGCAAAAAGTCTGCAAAAATGTACCTAAACATACACTTCACCACAGTTTCCAGTTGAAACGAATGATTTTGCAATGAACACTTCTACCATAGCATGATTTGTAAATTAATGTATTGAGACGTTTGCATCACATAATCATCTCCACATATGTTTTTTTTTTTTTTTTTTTTCTAATGTAATAAACTTGCTTGGTAGCTCACCAGTTATGGCACTTCATTTGTGATGAGGAGCATTAAGGTACGAGTCCAATAAAACACAAGTCACAATAAAAGAGCTCAAAGACTTGTAGAAGCTAAAATGGCATGGTTGATGCAGCAAATGCATTTTTATCTCACATTTGCATTTGTTCACACTTACGGTTTAGGGTATGGTTTAGTGTAGGTGGCACTGTATGTTTTTAATAGTATCAACTCAGCAGACTTTTTTTTTTTTTCCCAAATTTGTACGATACATACAACAACCTACGTAATAAATCATTGCCAGTTTCACGTTAATCTGTTTAAGATAAAATTGAATGCACTTTTAGCTCTACTCACAGGACATTTCACTTTAAAAGTGTTGCAAAATGTGCAAGAATCAGCATCATATCATTTTTCAAAAATGCCGTTTTCCAATGTGCCTGGGCTGAAGAATAGAATATGGCCTGAAACAATGAGAAATGTGAAGCTAGTTTGAGCAATGCTAGCATCAGGCACTGTATTAAATTAGCCTGATTGGCTAATTACTTGTTTTTATTTGAATCTGTATTCAATCAGAGCGTAGCCATTAGAGAACATTTCAAACGACAGACAAGTAACGGACCCCTCTTCATGAGGCTAAGTAGTTTGGAAGTGAAAATATGAGTTGTCAGTAAAAGTGGCTCTTAAACTAAGCAGTGGCCAGTAAAAAACAGATGAGGAAATGTCCTGTGTGACTTAAGCGCGTTCCTTAATGTTAGCATAATCGCCATGTAGCAAAAAGACTTCCTTTTTAAGACCTTTACTGGACGTGGCGCATAATTAAACAAGGAAAAGTCTTATAAATGGACGTTGTCACGCTTCTGCATGGTTAGTCCTTGGTTGTTAAAGTCACATCTGGTGGAGGTTATTTCCTGAGGCCATCTTTTAAAGGGACTCTTGGAGCTGGGTACTGTACAGCTGTGGGTGGGCATCAATTTGAGGCAGGCAGGAAGAACTTCACTGAGCTGACCCTCTAAAACCTGTTCTACAACTAATCCTTGATCCTGAAGTCATTTAAACCACGAACGATGTCTCTCCCCAGTATATTGGTGTAAATAAATCCCTCTGTGCTCACATACAGGCTGAGCCTGAAGCCGTTGATTAGATGTCCGCGGCAGATCAGGGAACGGGCTGATCAAAGACCAGCTGTTGAACTTGAGGTGAAGCCACAACCCTCC